>JAIUZE010070668.1:0-116559 GCA_022085475.1 Heliosperma pusillum | reverse complement strand
TCATGCTTATCATATTAACGGTTTTTTAGGAGGGATCTGCAACTTTATCATCGTTAGCAAATCGGTCATCACTATCTCCCTTTGCTCCACGTAATCTCGGATCAGGTGAGCCTTCCGTTGTACATGCCTAGACTTGTTGCTGGACTTAGGCTCCTTAGCCTGGAAGATGGCACCACTATTATCACAATAGATGGTGATCGGGTCATCCGAACTAGGAACTACAGTTAGTCCCTGTAAGAATTGACGCATCCATATAGCCTCCTTCGCAGCCTCTGAAGCAGCATAGTACTCGGACTCAGTCGTAGAATCTGCTATAACATTTTGTTTGGAGCTTTTCCAGCTGACCGCAGTGCCATTAAGAGTAAACACGAATCCAGACTGAGATTTCGAGTCATCTCGATCCGTTTGGAAGCTAGCATTTGCGTAACCGGTTGCGCATAGACCTGGCAAAAGCCACCCGACCCGATTGACCCGACCCGAATGACCCGACCCGTGACCCGAAATTAACCCGAACTACAACACCCGAATGTGACCCGAAACCCGATTAGACCCGACCCGACCCGAACATGACCCGATCTTTCTTGACCCGTAACTGACCCGACCCGAAAATAACCCGATCCAAAACCACTCAACCCGAAAATGACCAGATAAAACATAACTTTAATTGAACCGAAAAGACTTAAAATCGCCTTTTGTCTCTTATTCTTTGACCCGAAAATGACCCGACCCGAAATAACCCGACCCGGTTGACCCGAAACGGACCCGACAACTAACCCGAAACAAACCCGAAACCCGAAATGACCCGACCCGACCCGACCCGAATTAACCCGAAATCAACGAAAGACCCGAACTGACCCGACCCGAACTGGCCCGACCCGAACCCGACCCGGGTGACCCGTTTGCCAGGTTGCGCATAGCTCAGTATCACCTCCATAAGTCAATACCCAATCCTTAGTCCTTCGTAGGTACTTAAGGATATTCTTAACAGCTATCCAGTGTGTTTCACCTGGATTGCCTTGGTAACGACTTGTCATACTCAATGCATATGCCACGTCTGGACGTGTGCAGAGTGTCATGGCATACTGATCGATCCTTAGCTGATGCATAAGGAATCCGACTCATGCGCTCGACCTCTTCCGATGTCTTTGGTGCCTGAGCTTTACTCAAATGCATCCCAGAGACCATTGGAAGGTTTCCCTTCTTGGAGTTGGTCATGCTGAACCTCTCAAGAATCTTATCTATATAAGACTCCTGACTGAGGGATAACATCCGTCGTGATCTATCTCTGTAGATAAGGATCCCCAAAATTCTTTGTGCTTCACCCAGATCTTTCATCTGGAAATGGTTCTTTAACCAAACTTTTACCGAAGTTAAGAGAGGTATGTCATTCCCAATCAAGAGTATGTCATCAACATACAATATTAGGAAGACAATCTTGCTACACTCGACTTGATATATAAGCATGGTTCCTCGACCCGATAGAGTCAACTCAATTCTCTTTTATCACCTGGGCGAAAGATGATTCCAACTCAGTGAAGCGGGATTAAAGTCCATAAATGGAACGCTTAAGTTTGCATACCTTCTTAGGATTTTTAGGATCAATGAAACCTTCGGGTTGTACCATGTACACCTCCTCCTCCAAATAACCGTTTAAGAAGGCGGTTTTCACATCCATTTGCCAAATTTCATAGTCATGAAAAGCGGCAATCGCTAAGATTATCCGAATGGAACGCAACATAACTACGGGTGCAAAAATTTCATCATAGTGCAATCCTTGCACTTGAGTGAAACCTTTTGCCACTAGTCGTGCCTTGTATGTATCTGGTTGTCCTTCTACAGAATGCTTTGTTTTATAAAGCCATTTGCACTGAAGAGGCCGAACCTTATCAGGTAAGTCAACCAGATCCCATACGTTATTCTCATACATGGAGTCCATCACGGATTGCATAGCTTCAAGCCATAGCTTAGAGTCGGAACAGGTCATGGCACCTTTATAGGTCGCGGGTTCGTTACTCTCTAGGAGTAAAACGTCATCTCTCCCATTCTCCTCGACCATACCAATGTATCTGTATGGAGGAATGGAGACTCTACCCGACCTCCTGGGTTCCTCAGGAATATTTACCGCAGCCGATGATGAAGGAACAGTTTCCTCCATTGGTTGCTCGGTTGTTGGTTCTTGAACCTCCGACAGATCGAAGGTTCTATCACTCGTCTTGTTCTCGAGAAATTCTTGCTCTAGAAACTTCGCACTAGCCGCAACAAAAACACGTTGTTCGGTAGGCGAATAAAAGTAATGACCAAACATTCCTTTTGGATAACCAATAAAGTATGTCTTGACCGATCGTGGGCCGAGCTTATAGTCAGGTCTCCACTTGACATAAGCCTCGCAGCCCCAAACCCGAATAAAAGACAAGTTAGGGACTGTTCCCTTCCATAATTCATATGGAGTCTTGTCTACAGCTTTAGACGGACTTCGGTTAAGTATTAGAGCAGCTGACAAAAGAGCATATCCCCATAATGAGTCAGGCACAACCGTGTGACTCATCATGGATCGAACCATATCAAGCAATGTTCGATTTCTCCGTTCGGACACACCATTCAATTGTGGTGTTCCAGGTGGAGTTAACTGTAGTACTACACCACAGTCTTTAAGGTGTTGATCAAACTCATTCGAAAGATATTCGCCACCACGATCTGAACGTAGTGCTTTAATCTTTCTATCCAGCTGGTTTTCAACCTTATTCTGAATTCCTTGAACTTGTCAAAGGACTCACTTTTATGCTTCATTAAGTAGACATAACCATATCTACTCAAATCGTCCGTGAAAGTGATAAAATATCTATAGCCATCTCTAGCGTTGATTGACATAGGTCCACACACATCAGTATGTATGAGTCCTAATAGGTCAGCAGCGCGCATTCCAACACCTTTGAAGGAAATTCGAGTCATTTTGCCTATGAGACATGATTCACACGTGCCAAAAGATTCATAGTCAAATGGGGAGATAGTTCCATTATCAATGAGCTTTCTTCACGCGTTTTTCATTTATGTGTCTCATACGGCATGCCAAATAGGTTTGATCTTTGTCACCAACCTTTGCTTTCTTACTACTCACAGATGAGAACCACAATCAGTATCTAGTACCCAAGTTCCGAAACTTGCATGGTTGATATCAATCATATGAATAAAAGAAGAAGACATACCAACAGGAGAGACGCGGCCTGCTTTATGTCCTCACGGTACACGAGGCAGTTCCTCCTCCAATGCCCAAACTTGTGGCAATGGTGGCACTCCATGTTACCTTCATCGCTCTTTGTCTTGCCTTGTGAGCTACCGCTAGTCTCACCAGGCCCACTCTTGACCTTTCTTGGCTTTTTGAACTTTTGCTTCCCTACAGCTAGGTCAGCTTGAGCCTTGCCCTTACCCCTACCCTTGTTGTTAATCATGAGAACGTCCTGTTTCACGCTCCCACTCAATTTCAGATCACTCTCGGTCTGTACGAGAAGTGAGTGGAGCTGATGAAGACTTTTCTTCATATCATTCATATAGTAATTTGCCCTGAAACGGGCAAAACCATCATGAAGTGAATGGAGCACACGATCAATAATGATCTTCTCATCGATTTTACAACCAAGAGCCTCCAGCTTCTCGACATTCTCGATCATAGCAAGAATGTGTGGGCTAACCGCTTGGCCCTTCTGGAGTTTCGCTTCAAAGAAGCGACAGGTGTACTCATAGCTAACGATCCTCGGAGCTTTCGAGAACTCGTTAGAGAGAGTGGTGAAAATCTTGTTTGCACTCTGGGCTATGAATCACCTCTGCAAATTGGATTCCATTGCAAAGATGAGTACGTTCTTTAACGCACCCGCCTCCATAATGAAATCACTATAAGCAAGTGATTCATTTGCTCCTGCATTGGGGCCTGGGTTAGTTGGTAGTGGCTCAGTCAAGTACTTGAGCTTACCGTCAGCAATGGCAGCATTCCGTAATGCCGCCTCCCAGTCCGCAAAGTTTGACCCATCATTCTTCAGTCGCGTGGACTGATTCATGTTGTCCATAAAGATCTTTAGCCAGGACTCGCGAGCGAGTGTAGCACTTGGCATTGGGTCGTCTGTACGTCCAGCCATTTGTTATTTTAGCAGTTATATCTGTATATAACGGATTCAAGAAACTGTGAAAAGAAGAAAAATTATGATAAGTTTCATCGTTTTAAAATTAAGTCTTAATGCAAAAACTGTTTAATGCGATGACTCATGCATTTATACAATTGACCTCCCTTAAGAATTATATAAATGATCCCAAGACTCAATTTCTGTAAATTGATAAGCCAACCTCTTGGCTAATTCTACCTTTAGAATTCTCGGTCGATAAATTTCTGTAAATTCTATCTTATAGTCCATTATAATCCCGAGATATTACTCGGACTACAATGTTGAGGTAAAATAGGTCAACACTCACTACTTACCCAACGTAGAAGGGGTCATATTATGACTTCCGACGAAGAAGGGGTTCATAGAAGTTTTCCCTATAAAGACTAATCTCAATTTTCATTTTAGAGGAAGATCCCATCATCTTAAATTTAATTCATTTTAAGTGAACAAATTTCTAGCATTTCGTGAATGATTTAGACGAAGGTGATGGCCCTATGAACGAGTGACATCTGTATGTCTAAGATGAAAAATCAAAACTATATGAATCATTTTTCATGCAATTTAGGTGGTTTGGTTTAGGCGGAATATGATGCAATTATTAAACATGTGAATGAAAAGCAAAAGAATGAAAAATACGTAAACTATTACAACGGTCCTAGTGTGGCCTATCTACCAAAATGAACATTAAATACAAGTTTGGAATCCATCCTTATGGACCCGAGAAGCTTGACTTTGTCTCATCTTGGTCCATGTAGCGGGAGTGAGCATCCGATCTCCGTCTCAAGTCTTCTTAAAATTACATTTAAAAATTACAAAATAAACCTATTTACATTCTAATTCCAAAACATAATTAAAAGAAAAATAAAAGGAGATTCGAGATCTCAAAATTACAACCAAACCATGTTTTCATCATTACGAAAACATGATTAACTAAATCCACACTAGGTATTACATTTTTCAACCAATTGCAAAAATACGTAAAATAAACCATTCATTCATTCATTCAACAAAAAAAAATGCATCAACTATATAAATTAATACTACAAAACATAATTCATTAATTATGTTGATTAATTATCCAAACCACCATTCAAACCGATCAAAATTATGTGACAATTCCTTAATTGCCCACAACAATTTTAATCTTCCATAATCCATTTTTATTTTAAACCTTTTTTAAAATAATCGGGTATCATTATTGTGAACCTTTTCACAATAACAACCAAACAAACATTATCTTTATAATGTCAAAAAAAAAAAAAAACAAATTTTTTTTTCTCTCTACGGATCACTGTTCACGTGAACAGTACCAGTAAAAATTTTTTTTTTTTTTTTTTTTATATTTTTCTTTCTAACGGTTTAAACCAAAAACCGGAAAAACAGTAAAATAAATACAAAAACCTGCTGTAAACAGCAAAAAAAAAAACAGAAATTTTTTTTTTTTTTTTTTTTTTAACAGTGGCAGTACAGTAAACGGGCAGCATGTACTGCAAAAAAATTTTTTCGGTGTTGCATATATTGCTAGATCGGTACAAAATTCAATATCTAATCGTTATTAAATATTGATTCAAACTAGATTATTCAATTTAACCTTTTAAAATGAACATCTAAATCATGATTAAATCGATTATCGTTATATTCATTTAATCACAATCGCTTTGAACATCATTAAAATTGAATCATTATTCAAAAATAATCAATTTAAAACAATGAATCCGAAAATAATAGCAACAACAAAATCAAAACAATTCCATCTTATTTTAATTTAATCCTTATCAAATTAAAACAACCACAAATTTATTATATTGAGTTTTAACCTATTAAAATAACAATATCAATAAATCAACAATGGAAAAAACAAAACCCAAAAAAAAAATCACACGACTACAAAAAAAAATTCCATCCGTGAAATTTTTTTTTTTTTTTCGGTAAAATCAAATTTTTTTTCTCAAATTTATATTTCATAAAAATGAAAAAACATATAATATAATTTTGTAGCCAAAAGCTCTGATACCACTTGTGGGAAATAACAGTTTACATCCCCTTAAAATTTAGGATTATAACAAAATTATATAATATGAATGCAAGTCATAAATATGAAAACGATATAAAATAAAGAGAAAACGAATTGAACCTTTGGTCCTAGCAAAATTCGGCCTAAGAACAGATATCAACACAGATATCCTCCTAATCGTAACACCCAAGACTGATTGAGATATGCCCTTGTAATTGCTATAAAAAGAATTAAAAGTTCCAGTTAACTTTTTATTGTTTTGTGTTTTGTGTGATGGAGGCACAAGTTGAGAGAGTAGAAATTAGGTTAGAAATTTTTCTCCCTTTTTTTCCTCTCTTGTTCACGGCACACTTAGAGCAAAATAAGGGATTATTTTTCTCTTATTTAGTTACCTCTTTTGACCGAAATACCTAGAGTGTATCTGGACTCTTTTTCGGTTATATTAGCTTCCATTTAATATAATGTTATACATATTATATTTGTCTAATATGTTGTCATACATTAATAAGGTCCATTACAACATATTGCAGTGGATATATTATATTAACATAACAATTATTGTGACAATCGTATAATATGTACTTCAATTATAAATATCGGTATATTTATAATCCTGCTAATTAAATATAACGGTTTATGTTTAATTACGAATTAACATTTTAATTCGTTTAAGCTCACATTATATACTACAACTAAATATAACATTTTATATTTAATTACGAATTACAGTTAATTCGTCTTAGCTAACATTATTTAATCGTTATTAAATAATCATATCATCATCACATTGACTAACCTTTTAGTCAAAAACACCGACTAACCTTTTAGTCATTTAATAAGGCATCAATATGATTATTTTCTCAAATAATCACATCTCTCAATCACATCCTTTAGGTGTGACTTTTAGGGACCAGTTGATCACCGCCATCTATATGACGATAACGTCAAACTTATCTAGCAAGTCAACCGTTATCGATAAACGTTAATCAACTGATTACAATACAAAGTATACCCTGTGAACCTACAGAGATTTATTTATGTTATTGCACTAACTGTGGAGGACACTGGCCCCAACAGTTACTTGGACGTTTAGCTTTAAATTTCGTAACATTAGGACCGGTCTAATAAATAGTATCAAATTGTAAACCGTGAATACATACCCATTTAAAAAAAAAAAAAAAAAAGATAGCTGGCTAATTTATCCAGCTAATTCACGGAAGAACGTTGGAAGCCAATAAAAATTCGATATCATTTGAGAATAATTTAGATATTGTCAATTATGGCATACACAGAAGCGGGTTTCGAAACAAGGTAATAGACAAATAGGTTAATATAGCTTAGCCTCTTTGGCTATAATCTAAAGAAAGTAAAGATCGTAATATAAAAAGAAAGCGAAACAATGTATAATTGAATGTAAATATCTTAATTATTCTCATAAATTTTTATGATCAATTATATTTTGGAAATTTCTAATGGCAACAACATAATGTATCGGTTGAACATGAGAAGCTGGGATCATTTCTGCACCTAAATGCGCAATTCCTAGTAGTACATCCAACAGGTTGAACATAACAAAAGCTTCCTATTTGTGGCTCGAGTCTGGTTTTTCCAGCTTCAACTTCGGCAAGTAGTCTGCCATCGTTGAGTCCTGTTATAAGACGAATAACTTAAATCATATTTCAAATCGAACCGAGTAGTTCAAATTTGAGGTACCCGTAGTAAGCTTCTGATGATGTTATATTACTTATATATAACATGGCATGCATACAAGACAAATATTTTGTTTTTTCTTATACATCTTCTTTTATCGATCTTATTCATCTATTTGAATCGTCTTAATTAACTTAAGATTAATATGTCTTGTCTTATTCTAGAATTTGTTGCATAAATTATAGAGTAACTTTGATAAAGACATGTTGCTTTGTTATATACAAAATAATACGGACTACAAAATTATTATTTGAAAAAGTTATAAATACGATCATCATATTCATTTATTATACAACATTTTTAGAAATGATCAAATCAAATCGGTTTTATACTAATCTTCTTCGTTTTCACATTGTTAATATGTACGGAGTATCAATTTAGCAATTACCAAATGCCAATTTAACTCTTAATTAATTCAAATATAAACAAAACAAAAATATGATATAGATTAAATATTATCCCGTAATTTATTACCAGTACTTTGTAGTAATAAAAAAACTATTGCAATAGTATAACAAAACTACGAGGCAGTAAAGAGGGACTTATACTTACTGCAACACATGAAGAACATAATAACTATGAAGAAAGCAGTGAAACATGTCTTTTTACCCATAATGTAATGTTGATTGCTAAAAAAGTTAAAAGGTAGTTTATTAAAGGGCTCTCTACTTTTGATACGTAAAATTGACAAGGCTTTTTGAGATTATATATATTTACATGAGAAGTATATGATTGTCAATATCTTTGAATTCTAAGCATGATATTAATTTTCCTTTGTTTTCTTCTATAATCGAAATGATTTGGTAAAGATTTGATCTCTAAATATACACACTATTGAATTAGGTGAACCATATCGACATATCTTACATAATTTGTTCTGTTTTTATAAAATTGTAAGATGATAAAATATAATTACGATAATTATATTAAGATGATTGCCTTTGATACATTTAATAAATAGTAATTCGATTTTTTTAATGTGTGCCTTAAGGGTACACATTAATAAGTTGAATAAAAAAAGATTCACAACATAATTACGATAATCATAAATGCAAATTTGAACATATTTTTACCATAATTAGTGATAATATATAATAAATCTTTCCATATTTAGTTTATTAATATGTGCACTTATAACACACGTTAGAAAACTGATAATAATAATAATAATTAACTTAGATAAAAAGGTAAATTTTCATGTATTTTTATTCTTTCCTAAATGGAAAACCATGGTCCCATATCCAAATTAGGCAATTACTCATTTATCACTCGGTCCACGGTAAAAAAAAAAATTGTCCCTTTCAATACTTGTACAGTTTACCAGTTTCCACTTTCCAGTGACTAGCGTGCATTACTTTTTTTTTTTTTTTTTTTTTTGAAAACCTAAAGTGGTTCAGCTTAGCAAATGATGACTCAAGTGGGTCTAGTGTGTCTACTCAACGCCTGTCTAGTGTGTCTACTTCAGCAAATCAAGACCTTCTGTTTAGTGTGTCTACTCAACGCCTAACGGTCGAAATGTATCAGCTCATGACTCATGTGACCTAACCTATTACTAGGGCAAAACACGGATCGAATATCTGATTCAAAGTGATTATTTTGATCGGATATCCATACTAGAATGAATTCATAGAATACAATATTTGTATCCGATTCAAATTTGTTTCGGATATCCAAAAACAGTCGGATCGGAAACGAATATCCCTTTTAGAAATATACTTGATAATTAGTTTGAAAACAATATATATCGTACATATCAAATTCTAATACTCCGTATAAGACAATTTTGTGTTTTTTCCCTATTTCAACGATCTCGGCATAAAGCTTAACTTCCATTTGTATGTTGTTCATATATTTTAAAGTTTTTAACTCTTTATACGTTCTTGTATCATACAAAGGCGTTTAGTTCAAAAGGCATACTTAAGATAATTGTGAGCTAGAGGTTAAAAATCATTATTTTGGCCAGCTCATTACGAGAATTATAAGCTACATACTTGAAAGTGGTAACTAAACCTCATAACTTTGTTTGGTAAACAAATGAATGAGACACCCTAAAATGGAAATGTTAAACAAATGACCGGGACGGAGGGAGTATTTGTATATGACGGAAACAATCAGAATTGATTCCGGAAAGCTTTGATGAATCATGAATTTTAGGAAACATATAATTGCTTTGATGAATTTTAGATGAGAGCATTTAACAAACTTTACCATACATTTAAACCCATCCCTTACTGTCTAAGTTGGTCTCCTATAAGAAAGGGATTAAAGTTACCTTCCACTATTTTAAATCAAAGTTACTTGTTCTTCCAAAATGATTAAGAAAAACAAGATGATTGTGTTAGTGCATTGTACTACTATAACAAGGGGTAATTAACCATAATAATTCTTTTGAACGAGTCACTATTCCATCACAATATAATTATATTAACATGTTAACTACTCATAGTAAGAAAATCAAACAAGACATAATAATAAGCAATATCTTATCAAATCACGAAGTTTGAGTTGCTCGCGTGCTTTTCGAGTCGAGCTAGTCAACGTTTTATCGGCCTAACTCGTTAAGCTCTCAAGCCGAGCCCAAGATTATGCGAAACTCGCACGAGCCAAATTTTGACCAAACCGATCTCGAATTGCTCTCGATTGAGCTGTCCCGTCTTATTATCACCCCTAATCCACCTCTATTATATAAGAGTGACATAATGGGTTATATTAGTGGCCCTTTTAAGCATGTGCTAGTGCTAAGTAACACGCTTTTTACTTTTTCCTAAATAGAACATGATGGTCAAAAACCCAAATTTAGCAAATACAAAGTAAACCATTTTAATTTGGGGTGGCTATAACTAGACCTAAAAAAATCGACTAGATCCGAATAATTAAACTCGAACTCGTGATCAATCCACACCCATATTGAGGATCCCAAATCTGACCGAAAACTCAAATTCCCGAACGTAGGCAAATTGACCTCAGTGACCTGATTTTTTATCATCTCATATTGACCGTTATCCCCAATAACTTGATAACAACTCACCCGAAAATCACTCAAATTAATATTGACCCGACTCAGTCCAAATTCTTACAAAGTCAAACCACCCGAATCTGAATTAACTTGACTCGATTGACTCACTTACCAGCTACAACCAGCCTATACGATCATGAGTTTTGTCCCTTTCAAGTTTCCATACGTACATTAGTGGCTAGCCTGTTAAGCTACTAAAAATTGGTAACGAAAGGAGCCTTTGTAGTACGAAGTATTCTAAGTACCATTAGGTTACCAATTTCCTTGATAATTAGTTCGAGAATAATTTAGACAGTGTCATTTATGAAATAAAGTGAAGCGGGTTCGAAACAAGGTAATAGACAAGCTATAATCTATAGAAAGTAAATATCGTTAAAGAAAGCAATACAATGTATAATTGAATGTAAATATCTTAATTATTCTCTTAAACTTTTATGATCAATTGTATTTTGGAACTTTTCTAATGACAACAACATAACGTATCAGTTGAACATGAGAAGCTGGGATCATTCCTGCACCTAAATGCGCAATTCCTAGTAGTACATCCAACAGGTTGAACATAACAAAAGCTTCCTATTTGTGGCTCGAGTCTGGTTTTTCCAGCTTCAACTTCGGTAAGTAGTCTGCCATCATTGAGTCCTGTTATATGACAAAAAAACTCAATTATATTCAATTTTGCACCAAGCACGAACTATAACATTAGCAAAGACATGTGGTATTGTCTTGTACATAATAGTGAAGAATATTATTTGAGCCCTTAAACGGAGTATATACGGAAACGTCATATTATTCATTATATGACATTTTTTGAAAAATGACACCAAATATATGATATTAATAAAATTATATCCCGTCATATATTACTCGTATTGTGTAGTTATAAAAAAAAACTATTTCCATTAACGTAAAGGTAAAGAATGACGTATACATACCGCAACACATGAAGATCACAGTAACTATGAAAAAAGCAGTGAAAAATGTCTTTTTACCCATAATGTAATGTAATTGTCGATTGCTGAAAAAGTTATAAGAGAGTTTATTGAAGGTTTTTCTAGGTTTTGATACGTAAAATTGACAAGGCTATATATACTTATACTTACATGAGAAGTATATGAATATGAATATCAATATCAATATCGGTAAGTATTCTAAGCATGATATTAATTTTCGTTATTTTTTATTATATTGAAAAGATTTGGTGAAGCTTTTATCTCTAAATACATTATTGAATTACATGAAACATATCTTCCATAATTTATTATGTTTTCATATAATTGTAAGATCATTATATTAAAAAAGAATTGATATAGATAGATGGTGATTACCTTCCATACATTAATTAATAATAATAATTAACTTTGATAAAAAGATAGTCATAAGAGGAATCTTCACGTATTTTTATTTTTTCCTAAATTGTACCAAACCTAAATTAGGAAATTACGCATTAATCATTTTGTCCACGGTAAAAAAAATTGTCCCTTTCAAATTTCAATACTTTCACAGTTATTCTTTCCTAGTTACTTTATCTTTCACAGTTTCACAGTTTCACCAGAGTTTCACCAGTGTCCAGTGATTAGCGTGCTTTACTTTTTTTTTTTTCCTTTTTTTTTTGGTGAAAACTCAAAGTGGGTAGTTCTAGTTATAGCCTTCAAATCAGCTTCAGCCAAAGAAATGATGGTTCGAGTGGGATATCGTCAGATTAAGACCGTCTGTCAGCTTAACGCCTAACGGTCGAAATGTATCAACTCATGAACTAGTGAACTACCCTATTATTAGCTAGGGCAGAACAAAAATTAATGATAATTAAATATACTTATTCGAATTCAGATGTTGTGAATATCCTAAAATAATTGGATTGGATGTCGATATCCCTTTTTAAAATTTACTTAAAGATCAGCTTAAAATCTTTTTATCGTATTCAACATTATCGTTTATAAGATGATTTTCTTTTGGTGCTCTATTCAAATATCTGGACATAAAATTTCGCTACCACTTGTATGTTCTTATATACTTTAACTCTTTTAATTTATACTTTGTTGTATCATACAAAAGCGTTTAGTTCAAAAAGCATACTCCCTCCGTCCCAGTCAATTGTTTACACTTGCTTTATTTTCCCCTCACAAAATAAAGCAAGTGTAAACATCTCACTGGAACAGAGGGAGTACTTAAAATAGTTGTGAGTTTAATAAACCTGAGAGTATTAAACAATTTCAATTTGATAAAAGAACTAACGTAGAAAGATTTTAACTAATGAGAATTATAATCTAAATGCACTCATAAAACCAGAAAAAGGTAATACAGTACCCTACAAGAAAACTTAGTAAATAATACTCCCTCCGTCCAGTCAATAGTTTACACTTGCTTTATTTCCCCCTCACAAAATAAAGCAAGTGTAAACATCTCACTGGAACAGAGGGAGTAGAAAAATGTATCTTCGAATTGGATTGGGTACAAATGTCTTGATCCATCTGAGGAGGTGGCAATCGGGTCACCCGGGTTGGTTATGGGAGCAGTCAAAGCGGGTAGGGTCATATCGAATTTGGGTTGTGTTAGGTCAGTGATGGGTTTGGGTTGGTTACAGTTCATGTCGGGTCATAAACAGGTGGTAAGTCGGGTCGGGTCGGGTCATTATCGGGTCAAAACCAAGTCAAGTTATCAACATATACTTTATCTTATATATTTAGTTTTTGATGTGTAATTTTATGTTTAAACAATGTGTAAGTGTAATAGTTGTAGTTTTAAGTTTGAAACAATTATGATAAATGTCAATTTGGTCCTATTTACAACATTTTAAAACTAGTTCATTATAGGATCATTATCCATTGTGCTAAGTCAATATCCGGTAACGAGGCGGTTGGGTTTGTTCAGGTCCGGTTAGGGTTGGAAAAATGATGCTATCGGTTATCAGGTTAGCCTCGGTTCGGGTCCCCCAATTTTCGGGTCTATCGAGTCGGGTTTCAAGCGGGTCAGATCGCTCTCAGTTCACCTAATTTTTGAGTTTATATTATGAGTGGGGTCAGGTCAGCTTTTTCCAGCCCGATTAATTAACACATCATATCTCATACAAAAATATCTAACCTGAAGTCGAATCAAATATGAAACCGAATTGGATAATGGTCCGGTCCGGTTTAGTCAAGTACAATTGTCCATTTTCCTGGTTTGGACCTAATCTTATTCATTCTATTAATAAGTGAGTAGATATGTTGTATATATACATATAGTAAATGTATATTGCTAAGTATGTAATAATAAAAAATGTGATAACTTTAAAGTTTATTGATTAATAAATTTTCAATGATTTATGTAATAATATGTTGAATTAAACATCTTTATTCCAAAAAAAATGTTGATTTTAAGTAGCAATATAATTTAACTTTGTTTTATTGAAGGCATTACTAGTATGCTTCGTTGTTAAGATTTTAAGGTTTTCTCATAGGGTAGTCTCCTATTTTTACCTATCTTTTTTAAAGTGTATCGTGCACTCGTAATATTTCATTTATCGGTAATTTGTTCAATAATCCATATTCATAACCTTAATATCTGATTCTGTCACAATGCTTTTTACGTTGTGGTGACTTGGACTTTGTCTTAATGAGAATTAATTTTAAAAATAAGTAGTAAAGTTTCTCCCAAAAGTAAGGCCTATTTATAACCCTATAGTTAGTATAATAGTATGTCATCTTCTTTACAATTTACACACTCTTCACTCTTCACTCTTCACTCTTCACTCTTCACTCTTCACTCTTCACTCTTCACTCTTCACTCTTCACTCTTCACTCTTCTTCACTCAAAACTCATAAACCCTCCCAAAAAAAAACTCACAAAAAAACTAACCACAAAAAAACTAACCACATTCAAACTTCAAACCCTTTTCCTCTTTCTTTCTTCATTCATTATCAATGTCGTCATTAATTACAATAGTCACTTTGATGGTTTCATTCTTGGTTACCCGAGTATCATCTCAGACGCCGACAATCTCCCCAAATGTCGCAGAAATTTCGTTTACACAACCGTTGGACCACTTCGTGGTCGGGGATGGTACTGGTAGCGGTACGTTCAAGCAGCGCGCAATTATCGATAGAACATATCGAAAAGGGAAGGCAATTGAAGACGGGACGCCAATTTTGGTGTACTTTGGCGGGGAAACAAGTATTGACATTTGGAGTGACGGGGTTGGGATTGTCAGCCTTGCGGCTTCCCGGTTCGAAGGAATAATTGTCTATATTGAGGTACGTACGCAAATTTTGCATGGAAGAGTGGTTAAACAATTTATAAAAATATATATATTTTTGTAATGTTATGTTAAATATTAAACAAGTGAAATTTTTAGAGTGATGCAAATATCTAGTGTAAATTTAAGATACATGGATTCAATTTTAATTTAATTTACGTCACATGCATGCTTTCTCTATAAATAAAAATACACCGTACAATTATTCATGCACAAATGAGCTATAAAAAATATGGAGTATGTAATAATAAACATAACATTCTTAGTTTTACGGAGTAATTGATAATTAGAAAAAAAAAAATAGTTTTATTTACATATAGAGTATTATACTTTGAGGAGCGGAATCATAAACTAAATGTATCTAGGGTAAGATTAAAGATAATACGAAGTACTACGTATAAATTAGTAAGCTTTTTTATGGTGGGAAAACAATAGGTTAAACATGTTCTTAATTTAGGTGTCGTAAAATAATCCACGGAATTCTGTCATTCATGATAAGGTTTGTAAAATTAAATATGAAGAACTTTTATAAATACTATTACTAGAATGTTTATAAAAAGTTTAATTATCAAGTTTTATGTTTTTATAATCAACTTATTTTAATTTTGAATTAGTCTTTATTAATTGAAAGTCTTAGAAAATATTGAGCTTATTTAACTTTTTTTATGTTCAACGAACTTATATTGGAATTAATCCTTACTAATTGAAAGTCGTAGAAATTATCTCGGCTACTAAAGAAGGAATGTTGTTATTAGTACGTAGTAATTTTTTTTGTTTGTTTGTGTGTGATGTCTATATACGGAGTAAGTAACAATTGACAAAAATATGGTAATTGATAATTAAAATGTTTTTGCATGCAGCATCGGTTTTACGGTGAGTCAGTTCCCTTGGGATCCATCGACGCGGCGATGATGGATCCCAATGTTAGGGGATGCCTCACTACACCTCAGGCGTTAGCGGATTTCGCTAACGTCATTCTGACTCTGAAGGCGGATCTGCTGATTCCGCACTCGCCGGTCATAGTTTTCGGCGGGTTTTATTCCGGGAGTAAGTATACATTTTTTTAAAAAAATTTCTTAATTAATAAGAATATAAATTATTCGTATCCAAATTATTTTGCTAACTTTTTTGTTTCATGTGCAGTGTTGGCGGCTTGGTTTCGGCTTAAGTATCCGCTTATTGCCGACGGAGCCCTAGCGTCGTCGGCCCCCGTCTTAGGATCGACGGACTTGCCTCCGGAGGATCAGTACTGTGCCATAGTTAGCCGAGACTTCCAGGTATGAGATTAATTTTTTAGAGAATTATGACAAATTTATGTTCAAATTATTTTATTTATGTTCAAATTATTTTATTTATGTTCAAATTATTTATGTTCAAATTATTTTATTTATGTTCAAATTATTTTATTTTAAACTATATTATTTTATTTATGTTCAAATTTCGCGAGTCTAACGATATTTTTTTCTATGCAGAGGGAAAATGTGATATGTTACGAAAACATATCGGAGTCATGGGGGCTAATCGACGAGGTAGCCGCCCAGCCTGGAGGTCTTGAGAGTCTTTCCGAGACATTTAGCACATGCGGGTAAGAAAAACTCTAGTATTAAACATGTAAATTTTATCATTGTATTTCATATCATCATATTACGGCTTAAATTAGACAATGTTTACAACCCATGTGACTAAGTTGGACAATTTAGGCCAATTCAGTCAGAGCTAGTCAATTCATATTTTAAAAAAAAAAAAAAAATTGTCCAATATTATACTAAAATGAACATTTATTATTAATTGAAACGAAAATACTAGGTTATTAAGATAATTCATAGTCATATATTTTAAATTAGGTGATTTAATTGGATTTTTTTTTCCGTTAATGAGCTAATATTACTTATAAAATGGTCTTATAGAATAATTAGTTAGAGAGACGTGAAAGTGGTGATTTATCCCCCAATTTCTTATTTTTCAACCAAAATCACAAGATTCAACATTACAAAAATTCTTTTATATTCATTTACACAATTTCTTAACACATAATAATGCTTATTGAGTATAAATTTACAAAAAAAGTTATGCACTTTATTTTACATTAAATAAAATTACTTGCAAGAATTACATAAATTGAATTTTATTTATAAAGTATCCTCACATGTAAATAGTTCTTTTGAAATTGGAGCAAACTAATAAATATGTTCAAAATTTTTTTTTTTAATAAATTATTTACATTGTTTTAAAATTTTATTAACTTTTTAGTTATGATGAACTTTGATATATAATTATTTAATTATATAATTTAGGTTGAAAATAAAAATTGGATTTAATTTCACTTTTTTTTAGGATCTTTTGCCAAAATAAATATTTTTATCAAACCGGTTTTTGAATTGGCTTATTAATTGCCTTACATATTAATATTGATTGCCTTACATATTAGATTTTTGGCTAATTTCGGGACATTGTCGGGGTAGCTATTCACGTGTAATAGCATCTAGTTAACTTTCGGGGCTTTACCTCTCATTCGCACAAAAAAAAAAGCTATAAAGAACTAATAATGGATGAAAAATTCGCAAAACGCAAGAATATAGGAGCAATAACCAAATGAACTATATATTAGATGTTCACATACATTTTTCGGAATTTTGTTGTTTGACTATTGTTTTATATGAGTTACAGTACTTAGTATTTGTCTCTGCTTTGATTACGAAGTTTTTGCATTTTTGTTGTTAGGTATCTTTTTATATGTGTTGCTAAATATAATTATTGTATAATTAAATTAAACAGAATCGATTCAAACTGAATCAGGCTGTATTATTTTCTTAGGCAACTTAATAAACCACTGGTTATTTTAGTAATTAAAACTACTGTAGATTTCGGGCGAAATCGCGGTTTATTCAGATGGAGATATTAGAGACTTTGACTTGCAAAAAGGCATTTGAAATACAGCTAAACAATTATTTATGGGAAAATTGTGACCATACTTACCATGATTAGGAGGTAAATATTGTGAAAGAATAAATATAGATAGTAGGACCAATCATTTGGGTAAATATTTAATAGTAGTACTAGCTAGCTTAGAACCCGTGCAACGGGCATGTTTAAATAATATATATAAATAATTTTCAAACTTTAGTTATAAACTTGTATTAATTTAAATGTACAACATCATACATAAATGATATTTAGTACACTTTAAAAAATTATCCCATTAAAATCCTTGATTTTTAAGCCAAAATTCCGGGTTTTGTTCTAAAATACTTGGGTTTTCTGATTAGAATGGTTGCTTTTTAGTTTCAAGCCGAAGTATTGAATTTTGAAACCGAAGGTTAAAAGGTAGTTGGATCTTTAAATTAACAACTAAAATTCCAGTTTAAATCCGGACTTTTTATGTAATTAATCGGTCGAAACTTGATTTAATTTTATTTTCATCGTAAGACACGATTTTAAAATGCAAACCATGAAATTTCAAGTTATAAAATAGTACGATTTTCAACTTAAAATCACAAATAATATAGCTTACAAGTTCTTTCATGTTTTGGGCTACTGAACCATCTAACCAAGCCCAAACTTACAACTAAAGGGCAAAATGTCACGAGTTGTTAGAATGTTAGTTAATATATATACAAAATTGTGATTTGGGCTAGAGTTTTAATATTGGGCTGGGTTAGAAGGTAGGTTTGGGCTGGGTTAGATGGTAAGTTTGGGCTGGTTAGATGGTAAAGTAGCCCAAGTTTTACCGTTTAGTTTTGAGCTTCAATATCTGATAGTTTTAATGGGCCAAGACCAAAATTGAATTTGGTCAACTTATTGACTGTCTGACTTTTCCCTGTTACTATTCTACTGTTCTTAATAAATTTCTCAGTTAAACTAACTCAATTATTTTTAAAAGGCCGTTGGCAACAACATTTGAGCTAAAACAGTATTTAGCTCAAATGTATAACTATGTTGCACAGTACAACGGCCGAACTGGTCTTATTGGCCAGTTGTGCAGGAACATCTCCGACGCCTCCGGAGATGATATTCTTCGAGGTATCGGAGATGCGTTGTTGGATTTCAACCAACAACATTCTTGCAACAACATCACCATGAGTAGCCGCGGGCCTCCATATATGGTGACAGACGAGTCTTCTCTCCGAGCCTGGAATTGGCAGGTATATCAATTTTATAATCAACATAATTATTTCTCATTCAACTCTTTCGTCTAGTAGTTTAATTTTCTCTTTTTTTTTGGTTAGGTTTGTACTGAACTTGTGATTCGTCAAGGTTGTGACGAGTTCACAATGTTCGAGAAGACCCAATTCAACCTTTCCATGTTTATGGGAAGTTGCTTCGAGAGTTACGGGTATTTTACCCGTCCAGCTTCATTTTCCGCGTACTACGGCCAGGTAATAAAATTCACAGCCCGTTTATTTTGTCAAGTTCGATCCAAAGATTATTTGATTTAGTTCTTAAAACATAACCCATCAATAAAGGGGGTCTAAAATAGCAAGAGTCCGATTAACTTATTAACCAGTAAAGAGCCAAGCCTGGGCCTTATTGGCCAAACTGGGCTTTCAGGCCTAAATCGGGCCTACTTTCCCAAATTCCCACCACCAGCCCTTCTTCTTTCCGGGTTTGGAGTTTTTGCTTTGTTTCCATTCTTACGGCCCAAAATTACAAACTAACAATAGTTATTGTTTAATTGCAGGATATAAAACAATCATTGAAGAGATTTGCCAGTAACATAATTTTTTCAAACGGGTTAATGGATCCGTACAGCGGTTCCAGGTACTTAATCATTTCTTTTTTAATATCTCCCGAGTTTTACTTAAGTCGCTCAATTTTAATATAAAATTTCCAATTATACCCTTAGTATTTTCTTCTCACAAGTCACAACAAGCTTTAGTTTTTCAAAATTATAATCTTAATTACGCTTCCATTATTAAATTATAATTTCTACACTTTTTGGCATTTAGGACCTAAAACAATGAATCTAGAAAGTCATGAACATACACTCCTTCACAAATTCATAATTTAACTTTAAATTTGTAATTCATAATTTCCCACATACCCATTAAATGAACTTAATGAAGTTTAAATCTTTATAGACATTCTTACTTTAATTTGCTTGTCTAGTGAAGTTAAGGTTGTCCTTAACTTCTTATTGCCTCAATTGTCGAGAGCTACAAGTTTGAAGTTGAATTGTAAATGACGTGTAGATTCTGTGCATTTTTAGAATTACTTTACTTAGAGAAGTTGGCAAATTAACAAAACACACTTGTATATCTTTTCAATTTGTTAGCACAAAATAGCATACATTTTACCCGTACTTTCACGTTGGAAATATTAAAAAAAAAAATCACGACTATATAGTTCCTCAAAAAAGTTAGTCATAACTACGGATTGTGATTTCTTATTCCTAATCATACCTTGAAAATTTGATTATTTTCATTCAAGATATTAAATAATTAAATAATAAGTATAGTTTGGGGAAAGGGGAGTTAAGGGTAATTTCGACTTTTACTCGGGCGATTTTAGTAATTGTCGGCGAATAAAAGGAAAAAGTTATAATTTTTTAGGAAGCATTACATTTATTAATTATTTAAATATTAATAACATAAATTAATATTTCAATTCTACAGTATTCTGGAGGACGTTTCAGACACCGTCGTTGCCATAACCACCGACGAAGGTTAGTATTTAGTAATATATATATTCCCTTTACTTAGATCGTAATTATTTTTTAATCGATCAAGTATTAGAAATTCTTGTCATTTCTTGTGAGAATTGATAATTAAACTTAAGTCCTCTTAAATACTTCAATCATTGTTTATTTTTTTACTTTTTTCCTAAGAGTTACGTGTAACAATAGAATTAAATAAGGTACAATATAATTATAAGACACTTATTGAGAATTATCATTAATTCGTTTATTTTTTTACAGGATCCCATTGTCTGGACCTAAACCCGCCGGAAGATCATGACCCGAAATGGCTCAAAAATCAACGGGAAAAAGAATTGAAGATCATTGGTCGCTGGATAAAATTAGCAAGATCCTCGAGCAATAAATTGTCAAGTCAGGAGTATGTGATTTTGTTTAGTATTTTAGCGGTACTTCTAATAACCTTTGGATGAGTTTAGTATTTATTGGATAATTGAATACTAATGTAATTATATTTGGATTTATTTTATACAATCTTTGTGTATAATAATCACCAGTTCGCCATACACACGAGTACAAGACTAACAAAATAAAAAACATGGGAAATGAAATAACATAGATGATATGTGTGGTTTAGCGTATACAAATTAATAAATTATTTTACCTATCTTAACATAAAAAATAAATTTTTATATTCTGAAACCTGCTTTAATATATGCGAGTTTCATACCCTAAGCTTAGCCAATCCATTAATAACGTGTGCTAGAATATAAAAGGGATCGTTTTTCATACATATATATAAATAAGCAAAATTTAATTTGTAGTAGTCCTTATATATCATATTATTATACTACATAATGTAACTTATCGATAGTTTTGAATGAATTTCTTTAAGGCAATCAATTATTAAGGCGATGACTAAATAAACTAACTCCCTTTGACAAATTAGTTAAAAGCCCGACATAAACTCTAAACATGTCCAAACATATTATTAATAGCCTAATCTATGAACGAAAATTTTAATTTCCGACTCATTTACGTATAAATTTTGATTCCACCAATGTTAAAAACCCGACATAAACGGTAAACCACTCCTAACATATTAATAGCTTAATCTATAAAAATCTTCATTTCTTACTGTTTTCGTATAAATTTTGATTCCACCACTAAACGATCTAAACTATATCTACCCTAATATGCTCCTTTTTTACGACCACAAAACATTGAAATAATTGAAAAACCATACCATGCACGTCTAACTTGTCCCATGCAACTATGCAAGATTCATCCCCTAATATTAATAGGCAAAGTTAAGGAATATTCCAATTAATATGGCTAGAATTATACTCTTTATATTGTATGTATTCAGTATTCATACTCCTCCTATGCAGCTATGCTTTCCCATAAATTGGGGGCCGACTTCTTATCTTTGGACCATTTTTAATTTGTCACATTCCACTTTTATTTCAATAATACTAAGCCCATCCCCCTTCCCAACCTTCCTCCACTACAATTTTTGAAATGAGATTTTCAAAAAATTTCGTATAAACATTATGTCAATAGTCGTTCTCCTTTCCGAAGTTCAATTCCTAGCTCCACCACTAATTGTTCCCAAAATACCATTAGTATAGAAAAAGAATTACTTAATGTATACCTAAACAATTTTCACCTATATATGGAAATTTTATATGATGTTTACCTCTTTAAGTAATATTTATTACTCGTATGTATTATTAGATAATATTAGGATATTAGTTAGTCCTAAATTAATATTTTCCTAGTATTCCAATTAATATTCTCTTATCATGTATAAAAGTATAAATAAGATACACTCCGTATGAAGTATATTGCTATATATCTATGATGAGACTCGTTTATACGTAGGAGTAACCATTTCTAAATGAAATAAATATTAGATTATGTATGTGTTATCACAAATTCTCATTTGTGACGAGCACTTTTCGTCACAAGCTTGTGACGGAGCAAATGTGACCATTTTTATGGAAAATGTAACCATTATATGACTGATAACATTTTATGGATAATTGCTTTTTATCATAAAATGGTCACATTTAGTCCGTCACAAGCTTGTGACCGTCACAAGAGAGACCAACTGATGTGTTATAGGTTGGAGTTTGCATGGAACTTGTACGCTATTCTGCTCGTCCATTTTTTTTTTTTCAAATTAACGCACTATATTGCGGGTGAAAATCAAAACCCCAACTTCATCGTTAAGATAAGAGTGCTTTTATACTTGAGCTAACGCTTATTCCCGCTCGTTCTTTCATCTAATGAGCTACTTCCACGATTCACTCGTAAGGTTGTCGTTATTTAACGAAATTGTCTACATTTTGTAATGATAAAGCTTAACAACTTGGATAACCTAATAATATGCTAATTAAATAGACAGAAAAAGTGATTAGGGGAAGAATTTACAAGACATGCATGTAATGTTGTTTTCCATGTCTTAACTAATTTTTGCTTCAAAAAACTAATTTGATAAAATTAAGCTTTGAAGATTTAAATGACAAGTGTCTTAAAAAGTGGGGACCATTTCCTCCTACCAGAGAGGGACACTAAGCAAGGTGGGTTCCATGCCATGTGGACAGATAAATTAAATGACAAATGCACCGTTGCATGGATATGATTTATGTTATCTCTCCACCATATGAATTTTGCGAGGAGGGCAAATGTCTCCATTTATTATTTGGAGATTTGACTAGTTTTATCGTAGTCTGGATTCTCCGTCTCATTTTTTTCAGATCAAATCTTGTGTTTCGGTATTTCTTTATTTGACATATAAACATCAATGATTAGAAGCAATTGTGCAGTTATAATAAGATGAGTTACGGAAATAGGACAGAGAATCCAAATTCGTTCAATAGGGTTCGAAGGTTACCTTATTGATCGAACTAGTCTAAGTAAATCGTTTTTTATTCTCGTCGGTTTTGTGTAAAAACGATTTATCTAAATAATACAGAGAGATATGAACAAGAGATTTCGACAAAATTAGGGGTTTCTAAATTATATCAAGTCAATAAACAAACTGGAGCCGTGGATATTTGAATCGTGACCCTAATTAATAAAAATTAACGTTAGTAATTAAATAAATATGTTTTACAACGATTTAAATACATAAGATTTGTATTTAAGGACAAAACAAGCGATGTTATGCACTATCGAAACAAGAATCCCTCTACGAATGTTTTGTGAGTGTCTGTCCCAAGAAATTTGATACAATTGACAAGGTTTTTCATACAAATGGAATAGGTGGAATGGAGGGAGTATTTGTGAACTTGGATTAGTTCTTACGGAGTACAATATTGAAAATGAGTTCAGCAGTAAAACAATATAACCTTTTTAATTTGTTCTTTTGTTTTAATATAATATCAATCTAATTAATCAACCGTGTTAAATAAATATTAATATTTTATTATCATATTTTACTTTAAATTATTTTACACCTATTTATGTTCAAAGTTATCAAAAGTCAAACTAGCTAGGAAAATAATAATAGAATGTATATAGAGAATTAGTTACAAAGTATTAGTTATATTTTAATTAAATTACATAAGTTGCACTCCATATTAAGTAATGTCTCACTTCAAAAAACGAAAAAAAGAGGTTGTTTTTTTTTTTTTTTTTTTTTGACAGATGTAAAAAGATGAACCTACAAACGAATAGCTTTTGCGGCTAAAGCATCAGCCATTCTATTCAGGGTTCTTGGGATGTAACTAATAGAAAGACAATGAAAAGAAGGACTAATAACATCAATTTCTTCAATGATACCCTTATTCCTGATTTCTGATTCAGCAAGTCTAAGAATTTGAGAGATGACCGAGAGGCAATCGGAGAGAATGATCAGGTGCAGATGACCCATGGTAGAAGCCCACCTTAAACCTTCCAGAATGGCTAGGGCCTCAGCTTGTTCCGAAGACTGAGAAAAAGGACCTCCTTTCATAACCGAAATATCCTCTCCATTTGAGCATTGAAAAAAAAAGCCAAATCCAGTAGACAGATTATCCTTCCAAGAAGCATCAACGTATAATCTATCTTGACAACAAGAAGATGGATCACCAATAAGGTGGAAAATCATCCTTCCCTTGATCTTTTTAATGTTCACATCCAAATCATATGCTAAGCTATAATCTCTACCCTTAATCGATTTCTTCATAAATAAACTTTGGAGACTATTAGACAATAAACCTTCATAAAGATAAATTGCACCACCAGAAGCATCATGTCCCTTAAAAAGGTAGAGGTTTCGGGAAATCCAAATAGTCCAGATGGTTGACATAAAGGATAATAACTTATATGACGGCTCATTAGACTTAGATAAATAAGAAATCCAGTTTATAATCCAAGTTCTTATATCCAGAAAATAATCCATCTCAGTACGAATCCCAAGTTTACTCCCCGCCCACATGCATCTAGCAAATTGACAATCCCTAAAAAGATGATTACTTGTCTCAGTTATAGGAGTTTCACGAAAACAACAATTCTTGTGTATATCCATACCACGTTTTTCAAATTCATATCCCACAGAGAGGGATTCAGTAAGAATTCTCCATAGCAGAATAATCCAAGATTTAGGTCCCGGCAATCTCCATAAAATTTTCCTTATAAATTTTTGAATTGTAGAAGAAATCCTCGATATATCCTTGTTTGTAGCAGATTTAATCCAAATATCCTTCCATATCTGAAAATAGCCACTGTTAACCGTGTGACTTCCATTTTTGCAGAGTTTCCAATAAGCAGAATCAGTAGATTTAGACCTACTAATTGGAATGGCTAAGATGTTCATAGCAGATTCCGGACTAAAAAAGGAGTAAACAATATCTTCTTTCCATTTAAAGGAGGTGGAGATCAGATCTTTAATCCGTAACTCCGCAATGGAGGGGAAACCTTCAAGTAAACTTGGATGTGCCGGAATAGGCACAGCACCATTTATCCATCTATACTTCCAGACATTACGATCCGAATAAGGGCCAATCTGCCAAATAATATTGTCCTCAAACGTCTCAAGTCCCCACAAGAGTCCTTTACCAATCCAGTTGATATTTTCCGGTTTCTTACCAACTATGTTTCTTACAGGTTTTGTTTGTCCAATCATTTCAATGTCCAAAGAATATTTTTTACCAATAGTTCTTCCGATTAAGGAGGAAGGAAACATTAGAATATTCCATCCCGTCTTCGCAAGTAAAGCCTTGTTAAAACCTGCAGAATTCCGAATACCAATACCACCCAAACCTTTTGGTTGATTCAGGAATAATTTACTACACCAACTGATACCTTGTGATTTCTTCATTCCTTTCCACCAAAACTGTGACAATAAAGAATCAATCCTATTTGTCACACTTACCGGTAATTTAAACACCGATAGAATGAACGTAGAAAGAGAGGAAAGAATAGAGGAAATCAAAGTAAGTCTACCAGCTTGTGATAATAGAATTCCATTCCAAGAGGAAATCCTTTTAGAAATATTATCCAGAACAAATCTAAAAATTTCCTTCTTAGGTTTGTTCCGGTCAATGCCAATATCAGTAGGAGCACCCAAATACTTACCCATCGTCGAAGAGCCACCAACCTGAAAAATTTTATAACAATCCCTTGCAAAAGATATCCTAGCATTAGGACTAACCAGGATTGCAGATTTTTCCTTGTTAATTCTTTGCCCAGATGCTTTACAGTAATGATCAATAGTTTCTTTCAAAGATTTACATGATTTCGACTCACCCTCAATAAAAAATATAGAATCATCCGCAAATAAGAGATGAGAAATCGGCTGCGCATGTCTTGAAATTTTGATACCTTTATAAATACCATTTTCCTCATCTAAGATGATATTCTGAGATAACATCTCCGTACAGAGGACAAAAATATACGGAGATAAAGGATCTCCTTGTCTTAACCCACCTTTTGGGCAAATCCTCTTAGAAGGAATACCATTAATCAGAAGTTCATAAGAAACAGAAGTGATGCACTTCATAACAAGATTAATAAACTTTATTGGAAATCCGAGCTTGAGGAGGGATCCTCGAATGAAATTCCAGTTCATTCTGTCATAAGCCTTGCTCATATCTGCCTTGAAAGCCATCCTTTGGGATCTTCTTTTCTTGGAGCATGAAATTGTGTTGAATAACTCATTAGCAATCAATATATTATCCGAGATATTTCTTCCAGGAACAAAAGCATTTTGGAATTCCCCTACTAATTTTCCCATGAGTTTGCTTAATCTATTAGTAATACACTTGGTGATAATCTTCATAATATTATTGCAGAGGCTGATTGGTCTGAAATGATCCACCGACTCCGGAGCAGAAATTTTAGGAATCAAAGTAATAAAAGTCCTATTAATCTCCTTTAAGATATAATCTCCATTTAACACCCTAAGCACAGCAGAAATAACATCCGATTTAATGAAATGCCAGCATTGTTGATAAAAAATACCCGGAATACCATCAGGTCCAGGAGATTTCATTGGACTAAGTTGGAAAACAGCCTTCCGAACCTCTTTAGCCGAGAACGATTTGTTAAGGTGATCCACATCCTCCTGATTCAATCGTGGAGTTATCCTTTTAAAGATATGATGATCCATATTCAAATAAGATTCAAATGATACGTTTGCGGAATTAGCCTGAAAAAGGTTCGCATAATGAGAATAAAAGGACTCTCTTATTAATTCCTCGTTGAATGTCCATTGTCCATTATCTATAGTAATTCCTTTAATAAAGTTATTTCCAGCTCTTCCTTTGACACAATTGAAGAAGTATTTTGAACAAGTATCTCCTTCAGATATCCACTTAATTTTCGCTCTTTGTTTCCAATATAAAGCCATAGACTTCGCAAACTCCGTAGTCTTTGAGTCAATCAATAAGAATTCATGAATATCCCCATTCTTAATTCCCAACTCCATACTTTTTTCCAGATCATGGTCAAAATCTGTCCATTTACCATGCCATTCTTTCTTCTTAGATAAGGACCACTTTTTGAAACTAGATCGAGCTCTTGATAACTTTCTTACCAATCTATAAGCAGGAGATCCGTAAATCGGCAATTTCCATTCAGATTGGATAGAGATCAAACATTCCTCAAACTTAAAGTTCCAGGCTTCTAACTTATATGGGCGTCCCTTTTTAAGTGCAACCAGATTCGAGTAAAAAATGATAGGGGCATGATCAGAAATCTGAATAGGTAGATGAATTATACCTGCATTCGGGAACAGATTATTCCAATCCCACGAGCCAAGAGCCTTATCTAGCCTCTCAAAAATTAAGTTCCCAGAGTTTCTTTTATTACACCAAGTAAACTTTGGTCCCTTGAACTGAATATCCATAAGATTATGCGAGGATTTCCAAGTTCGAAATAAATCCAGACCTCGGATAGGGCCTCTAGAACCTCCAATCTTATCTTCATAATATTCAACTTGATTGAAATCTCCTAATATAAGAAAGGGTTTAGAAAATGACTCCAACCATATACTCAGATTGTTCCACACAATCTCCCTTTTGTGTACTTTAGAGTTTAGACTCCCCATAAATAAGACACAAATACCATAATACTTCGTTACATTGCATTACTTCAACAATAATAAAATTAGCACATACAACTAGTAAACGAAATGACTCCTTACATCTAAAACCAAACCATAAACCTCCTCTAGACCCCTCCGCATCTACTCCATAACTAAAAGGAATATTACTTCTAAAAATAGAATCAACCGAACTCTTTTGACACTTAGTTTCACTTAGAAAAATAAAATCATAATAACTCGATCCTAAAATCGCTCTTATCTTTGGAATTGTAGGGGCGAGCGGATTATTTAGACCTCTACAATTCCAGCTAAGACCCTTCATTTCTTCCGAGGGAATTGAGAAAGGTCAATTCCCGCAACACCCTCCATCTCAGAACCTTCAGAACTTGAAATAACCATATCTGAATCATCCACTTGAATATGAAAACCCCTTGCATAAGGTGGTAAACAGATAGCAATCCTCTTGGAACCAGAAGAAGCACAATCGAGTTCTTCCTGAAAATTGTACATTACATTTGCATCAACTTGACCTGGATCCGAGAACGCCTTTCTTTTGCTTCCATTTCTATTCAGCAGAGCTTCAGAAGAATCTAACCCTGCATCATCCTTCATACCTCTTAAATAATATAATTTCCTGATAGATTTTCCTTTTCCAAACCCACCAGATGACCCAATATTGCCAGCATTCAGTCCCCCTCCAGATTCATTAAGGTTTTTATTATAAACAGATTTCCCCATCCCAGTACCTGCAGATTCAACTTTGATTTGTGAAGAATCCTGCATACATAGTTGGGAAGCAGAGTCCTGAATAGCAGAAAAGGAAGAGTCGCCCAATTCCTTTGCTAGCCTGTTACCTGCAATAATGTCCACATTTACCCTTGGTGGAGCATCACTTGCAGACATTAAACTCAAAGAATCAGACCCTCCACCATTTCCTTCAGGTTCAAATAATAGAGCATTGAGGTCCTCAACAGCATCCCTAAAGGAAGAATTTTTTGAGGTGCTGTAATCTTCAGAAGATGAATGATTTGAGCAAGAGTTCATCTCCTCAGAGTTGGAGATAATAGGAGAATTCACTTCAGCAGACTCAAGATTAGCTTGGAAATTAGGATCAGTCACATCTTCATTTAAAGGATAGAGTGGGTGAAAGTGATTCATATCATCAGGGTTTGCTACAGGTTCGTGATAGACAAAAGGCAAGTCCACTGGTGCCTCCACAATATGCCCATAGCCCCTCCCTTCATTATCCAGCTCAGTGATAAAGTCTCTTGATTCAACCCTAGCAGAAATAGACCCCAAAATGAAAGCATTCTGATCCAGATCATACTCTTGTTCACCATGACCCTCAAAACCTACATGAGGATCCCCCAGGGCCCAGTCATCATTATTATACACAGAAAAAGCAAAAGTATCAGACTGAGAGTCCCCCTCTATATCCACCACCTGATCAATATAATTATCATAAGAAACCTGATTATTTCTTCCATTAACTGGAGAAGAAGGATAAGCACGCTCCTGCACTTCATTAGAAAGTCCTCCACCAGTAAAAGCAAGACCCTCCATCCCATTAACCGACCTAATTTCAAATATCCCATTTTCATTTTCATGAGAAGCCACTCCATGCATATCTCCATTATTAGAAAGACCATGCCCATTCCCATTAGCTATATTATTATTCTCCTCCTCCATATACTGAGATCCATGAAGATGAGAATCCCCATTTCCCAGAGCATCCCCATCCTCATTTCTGAATTGATTTCCAACATCTTCAGGAAAGCCATTACCCATTCTGTCATCAGAATTTCCAGATTGATCATTTTCATTTGTGAATCCTTCATTTGCATCCCTCATAATATGGTCATCATTCTCAGAATCATAGATTACTGGACTGGTAAATGGAAGCGCATTAATAGCAAATTCCATACCTGGGTAAATACGTCCTCCATCCACCAAACCCAGGTCAAAATCAATAACTCTTTCCATGTAATAATCAGCAGGAACATATGAGCCAGAGTTTCTACCCAGTCTAATCTTAGAACTAGCATACCTAGTAGTTGAAGGGAGCGCCCTTAAATCCAAATTGAACATAGTATAATTGTAACGATTTTGAAATATAACAAAGCCTCTCTCATTAGTCCTTTCCAAAACATCATTAATACTTGAGATCACATCAGGCATTCTTTCAGTACACAAAGAAATCTTGTGCCCAATTCTTCCACAACGAACACAATATTTGAAAACCTCCTCATACTTGAATTGTATCCAAAGCAGTTTGTTACCTTGATACAATAAATAGAATCCAGGAATGAGAGGTTCATTGAGCATAACTTCAACTCTTATTCTTAAGTAATCATGCTCAGGAACCATTCCAAATTCTTCCACCTGAAAACCTCCCCCAAAAATTTGACCCGCTATATTTGCAATGTTGGAGTTCAAATATTCAAAAGGTAATCCACAAATACGAACCCATAGCTTAGCTGAAGGAAATCTCATCATTCTTGGAATCATTCCCGAAGCCCATTTCTTGAATACCATTAAAGCTCCATCCAGAACAATCACATTTCTACTCAGCAATTCATGGAGATCCAGAGGATTGGCAAAGTGAATAGCATAAATATCTCCAACCCTGTAGACCGAGACAGGTCCTCTAGTAGCCCAGTTATCCTCAATCATTCTATTAATGCTATAAGCCTTGAAGAGCCTATAATCCACCAAATACCCCAGAAGACACTTACTCCAGAAGCTAAAAGAGTTACCTAAGTGATCCGGATTAGGTGCCATAATACCACCAACACGAGGGTATCTCCATTCATTAATAAGGGGAGGATTGTGATGAACAGCTTCCTGGAAGTTAACATTTTGGTGAATATTCTCCTGCTCTTGATTAAATGCTTCTGTGAAAAAATGATGAGGCAGATCCATAATAAATATAGAAAGACAAGAAGTTAATGCTGAAGGAGTTAGAATTAATACTGAAGAACTTAGGACGGAATAATTATGAAATTGATTGCAGAAAACGATAATCAGGATAATAATTGAGGAATGAATGACTGAAAACAGAGCATTAATTCCTTTTATAGAAGAAAATCCGTAGCCCCTAAGTTCCTGCAAAACCAAATTCACAGAAAAACAAACACAATGATATGTTACTGCAAACTGATATTGGTTAATCTAAAAAGGACCCAATAGGAATAGATCAGAAGAATAATGATTATAGAATAAATTGCAGACGAAACCCCTTGAACTTCAGCAACCAATAAGATTAGGAGATATTACGCCAAATGATTAGACCTAAGAAGAAGAAATAGGGTAATTAAGGAGCTGATTAGATAGGTCAGGAAACTGCAGAGATTATCCCAAAACCAAGAACTCCTTGGGCTCCAAGGCAGACTAAAAATAATTTTTTAAGAAATTCCAGTAGGAAATAAGCAAAAACGTTAATGCATTTCTTGTTCATAAACCAATTCTGATCAACTTTTGGATCAGCAGAATGATAACCAGCCTCCTTCAAGCATGAAGGAAAGAAACCAGCTCTCCTATGGAGAGAAAAAATCGCCCTATGAAGGGGAGAGAAGTTTTTAGAGAGAGAAAAAAAAAAAAAAAAAAAAAAAAGTATTGGCCAATGTGAATTGTTGGGTTCACTTCTGACAGATTATTTTCGTTTGAAACAATAAGATGAGAATTTAAGAGCATTTTAATTACAGCAAAATGTAAATACTTTTGAAAAACAAGTTAATATAAGCTGTAGTTACACTTGATCATAAAAATAATTACGAAATTCCGTTTTACTTTACTGAAGAAAAATTAATCCGTCTGAAACAAGAATTTGCGAAGGAGTAACAAAAATAATCACACGTATTAAGCAAGTTTGGAGCAAGTATTATTATCATTGCAATGCTCAATATTGGTTTGGGTACACACAAAAAGTATTGGCCAATGTGAATTGTGATAAAGGATGTTGTGATGAACCTAACTCTATGTCTTGTTGGGGGACCATGACTATCATCCCACCAAACTAATATCTGCTCGGTTAGCCTTTACCTTCCCCAATTCAACGTTTCCTTAGTATAAGGACAAATCATAGATTTCATCTTCACAAAATGCCATATTCTTATTAAGTCTTGTAACTTGTAATTGTAAGTCCATTGTGAAAATATTAACCCTAATTTATTTTCGATACAAGCATGCATGTTCAGTTCAACGACTTTTATAAATTAAGTTCAATTCAGTTTAGTTCAGTTGGTATCAGTTCAATTCAGTTCCTATATTAACCCTAATTTATTTTCGATACAAGCATGCATGTTCAGTTCAACGACTTTTATAAATTAAGTTCAATTCAGTTTAGTTCAGTTGGTATCAGTTCAATTCAGTTCCTATAAATTAAATGGGCCGTGTAAGTTTTTTGAATACAGCAGATGTAGCATATCATAATCTAACCTAAGATCCCGTATATTTAGAGTCTACGTTATTGTTCAATGCTTGATAATAGGCTGTTAAATTGTTAATTTCGATTTCTTGATTGCATAGGATGCACGACCACATAAGCAAAATATACATAATAATGGAACATAAAGCTTCCAATAATAATCCAATGATAATCGATAATCCAACTTGATAATATTAAAAAAAAAAAAAAAGGCTGCTCGTGTAAACTAGGATTGTCATGGTGACCAAGAAGCCATAAAACCTACGTATAAATTAAAAAAAAAGGGAATTGGTCCATCAAAGTAGGGCTATTAAAGTATAAGTATAGCATATCTTCTTATCTTATATAGTGCTTACAAAAAAGTGTGACGATGTCATCCTACAAATTATACCCTCTTCTTAGTTGTTAGTCATCTTAAGCATGAAACTTTAGCATGTACACTTGTAAATCGTCGAGCAATTTTCCCATCCACATGAATAAGTTTTTTTTTTCAATTATAGACACATTTCTCGAAAAAAAAATTCAGGTTAATCGTTGTCTTCTCATTTTAACACAAAGACCAAGAAAATAGCGGGATTATTTGTGGTTTCACTTAGTGAATCACAAGTAGACAATAGTCCCATTGGGTGATCTAATTACATACTTATGAAAACCTTCCTAATATAGAATTGACAACAATTCAATGAGACACTTTAAATAGGAATATGACAATCATTGACCGAAACGGATGGAATACTCCGTAATACATAAGAATCGAACTATTAGATCTTGGCTAGGTGATGGTACGTTAGCTAACAATAAAAGATTTGAATTTGGAACTCAAATTTAGTTCATGTGATACTTTGTAGGTTGGACATAGTACATTATTATTATTCACGTCCCTGAAAAATGTTACTCCTATCACCTAAATAGAAACCTTGGTTCTTAACTTTTATCGTTTGAATTTAATGTCTCGATAAGTTAATTAACAACTATTACTTTTGAGTAAGAATCACAACAATAACTTTTGTAAACCAATTATCCTCAAAAGTATGTAATAATTAAGCATTATTCAACCTAGCTAATTGAATGTTGGTTTTGAGTTTTGACATGTCATTTCAACTAACTTAATTGAACAAATTTCACCTAATGGAAATAAAATTTTACTTAGAATAGCATGTGAGAAATAAACCAGCTGAACTGAACTTTTATATCTTCTTTAAATATACTAATTACAGTATCTTTTATACCTAACGTTTATATATCACTTTTAATTTATTACATATACTAGTTATCTTTTATTATAGTTTGCCAAACTTTTTAAATAACATCAACTAGGGGTGAGCAAAACTGGGTACCTGATACGGTTTTAATAACCGTATCGGGTACCCGGTTTTTGGAAGGCCAAAAATTAGAACCCGGATCCGACCCGGTTTTCGTATACCTGGTTAAATCGGGTACCCGAAAACCGTATACCCGAATCCGGTTTAATAGATAATGCTCAAACCTGAAATTCGAGTCCACAATATTTGTAACGACCAATAACTAAGATGGTTATATAATCCACTTAGATCATTATTACAAAACACAATTACTTGCAAAGTCAGTAGGTAAAATAGCAAAATACAAATTTGCAAAACTTCACACGGAAATTTGTCACTGATAAAGTGAGTTGTGTATATTACAAATTTCACATAAAATGATAGGTGCTCAAAATTTCACCCATTTAGTCAAAATAGAAAACAAAATTTCACATACAACTTTTTTTTTGGTTATTTTTAATTAAACCGGGTTAAAACCGTATACCCGGTTTTGATTTTCCCGGACCCGGACCCGGTACGGTTTTTTAAAAATCGTATCGTATACCCGGAATTTGTATCGTGTACCCGGAAGTCCGTGTAATTAAAACGTATACCGTATCGTATCCATATATTAAAACCGTATCGTATATTTTCGCTCAACCCTACCGTTTATGCTCAAAATTTGTGTGGAAGCTTTATCAGAGAAATTAAAATGTTTTTGTGATTTAAAGTTATTTCTGACCCGGTGCCGCAATATACCGAAAACCGTTTATTATAGGCTGCAATTTGAGCCGTTCAGGAAGTCGTATTGGGTCATGTTTCATTTTCTCACGAATTTTGTTCACGTGTCCTGGGCTGTGTTTGTAGTTATCCTGTTCGATTAAACCAATAGATGACAAGTATTTATCCATTTTCACGATAAACAGAGGTACCTCCGAAAAACGTTTATCGTATACCGACACCTTCAAATCTCCTCCGTTTATGCTCACAATATGTGTGGGAGCTTTATCTGAGCCAATAAAATTGTTGTGTGATTTACAGTCTTTTCTAACACGGGGCCGCGAAATACCGAAAACCGTGTATTATAGGCTGTAACTTGAGCCGTTCGGGATGTCGTACTGGGATGCGTTTCAGTTTCTCACGATTTTTGTAACATGTGTCCTTGGCCATGGTAGAAGTTACCATGTTCGATTAAACCATCAGATAATATGTATTTATCCATTTTCTCGATAAACCGAGTTACTCCCGAAAAACGTTTATCGCATACCGACACCTTCAAATCTCCTTCGTTTATGGTCAAAATTTTTGTGGAAGTTTTATCTAAGAAAATAATATTTTCTTGTGATTTAGAGTCATTACTGACCTGGTGCCGCAAAATACCGAAAACCGTGTATTATAGGCTACAATTTGTGCCGTTCGGGATGTCGTACTAGGTCATGTTTCATTTTCTCACGAATTTTGTAAAACGTATCCTGGGCCGTGTTAGTAGTTACCCTGTTCGATTAAACCAACAGATAACAAGAATTTATCCATTTTCACGAGAAATCGAGTTTCCTCTGAAAAACGTTTATCGCATGCCGACACCATCAAATCTTCTCCGTTTATGCTCAAAATTTGCGTGGAAGCTTTATCTAAGCCAATAAAATGTTTGTGTGATTTACTGCCATTTCTGACCCGGGGCCATAAAATACCGAAAACCGTGTATTATAGGATGTAATTTGGGCTGTTCGGGAGGTCGTATTGGGCTGCGTTTCAGTTTTTCACGATTTTTGTACCCCATGTCCTGGGCCGTGGTAGAAGTTACTATGTTCGATCAAACCATCAGATAACACGTGTTTACCCATTTTCTCGATAAACCGAGTTATCCCGAAAAACGTTTATCGCATACGAACACCCTCAAATCTCCTCCGTTTATGCTCAAAATTTGCGTGGGAGCTTTATCTTAGCCAATAAATTGTTTGTGTGATTTACAGCCATTTATGACCCGGGGCCACAAGATACCGAAAACCGAGTATTATAGGCTGTAATTTGGGCCGTTCGGGAGGTCGTACTGGGCTGCGTTTCAGTTTCTCACGATTTTTGTACCACGTGTCCTGGGCCGTGGTACAAGTTATCATGTTCGATTAAACCATCAAATAACACGTGTTTATCCATTTTCTCGATAAACCGAGTTACCCCGAAAAACGTTAATCGCATACGGACACCCTCAAATCTCCTCCGTTTAATCTCAAAATTTGCGTGAGAGCTTTATCCGAGCCAATAAAATTTTTGTGTGATTTACTTCCATTTCTGACCCGGGGCTACAAAATACCGAAAACAGTGTATTATGAGCTCTAAGTTGGGCTGTTCGGAAGGTCATTCTTGGCTGCGTTTCAGTTTCTCACAATTTTTGTACCATGTGTCCTGGGCAGTGGTAGAAGTTATCATGTTCGATTAAACTATCAGATAACACGTATTTATACATTTTCTCGATAAACCGAGTTACCCAAAAAAAACGTTTATCGCATACGGACATCCTCAAATCTCCTCTGTTTATGCTCAAAATTTGCGTGGGAGCTCTATCTGAGCCAATAAAATGTTTGTGTGATTTACTTCCATTTTTGACCCGGGGCCACAAAATACCGAAAACCGTGTATAGGCTGCCATTTGGGCCGTTCGGGAGGTCGTACTGAGCTACGTTTCAGTTTCTCAGGATTTTTGTACAACGTGTCCTCGGCTGTGGTAGAAGTTACCATGTTCCATTAAACCATCAGATAACACATGTTATTTATCCCTTTTCTCCATAAACCGAGTTACCCTCGAAAAACGTTTATCGCATACGGGCACCTTGAAATCTCCTCCGTTTATGCTCAAAATTTGTGTGGAAGCTTTATCTGAGAAAATAAAATGTTTTTATGATTTACAGTCATTTCTGACCAGGTGCCGAAATACCGAAAACCATGTATTATAGGCTGCAATTTGGGCCGTTCGGGAGGTCGTACTAGGTCATGTTTCATTTTCTCAAGAATTTTGTACCAGATATTATGGGCCGTGTTAGTAGTTACCCTGTTTGATTAAACCAACAGATAACAAGTATTTATCCATTTTCACGCTAAACAGAGGTACCTCTGAAAAACGTTTATCGCTTACCGACACCATCAAATGTCCTCCGTTTATGTTCAAAATTTGCGTGGGAGCTTTATCTGAGCCAATAAAATGTTTGTGTGATTTACTGCCATTTCTGACCCGGGGCCACAAAATACCGAAAACCGTGTATTATATAGGCTGTAATTTGGGCCGTTCCTGGGTCGTACTGGGCTGCGTTTAAGTTTTTCACGAATTTTGTACCACGTGTCCTGGGTCGTGGTAGAAGTTACCTTGTTCGATTAAACCAAAATATAACTAGTATTTATCCACTTTCTCGAGAAAACGAATTACCCTCGAAACACGTTTATCGCATACCGATACCCTCAAATCTCCTTCGTTTATGCTCAAAATTTGTGTGTAAGCTTTATCTAAGAAAATAAAATGGTTTTTTCATTTACAGTCATTTCTGTCCCGGGGTCGCAAAATACCGAAAACCTTGTATTATAGGCTGCAATTTGGGCCGTTTGGGAGGTCGTATTAAGTCATGTTTAATTTTCTCAAGAATTTTGTACAACGTATCATGGGCCATGTTAGTAGTTACCCTGTTCGATTAAACCAACAGTTAACAAGAATTTATCCATTTTCACGAGAAACCGAGTTTCCTCCGAAAAATGTTTATCGCATGCTGACACCATCAAATCTCTTCCGTTTATGCTCAAAATTTGTGTGGGAGCTTTATCTGAGCCAATAGATTGTTTGTGTGATTTACTGCCATTTCTGACCCGGAGCCACAAAATACCGAAAACTGTGTATTATAGGCTGTAATTTGGGCCGTTCGGGAGGTCGTACTGGGCTGCGTTTCAGTTTCTCACGATTTTTATACCATGTGTGCTGGGTCGTGGTAGAAGTTACCATGTTCGATTAAACCATCAGATAACACGTATTTATCCATTTTCTCGATAAACTGAGTTACTCTCGAAAAACGTTTATCGCATAACGACACCCTCTAATCTCCTTCGTTTAATATTAGGGGTGAGCAAAACCTGGTACCTGATACGGTTTTACGAACCATAGGGGGTACCCGGTTTTTGGAAGGCCAAAAATTAGAACCCGGATCCGACCTGGTTTAACCGGGTACCCGGTTTTCGTATACCCGGTTAAATCGGGTACCCGAAAACCGTATACCCGAATCTAGTTTAATATATAATGCTCAAATCTGGAATTCGAGTCCACAACATTAGTAACGACCAATAACTAAGATGGTTATATAATCCACTAGGATCATTATTACAAAACACAATTATTTGCAAAGTTAGTAGGTAAAATAGCAAAATACAAATTTGCAAAAATTCACACAAAAATTTGTCACTGATAAAGTGAGTTGTGTATATTACAAGTTTCACTTAAAATGATTCGGCTTAAAAATTCACCCATTTAGTCAAAATAGAAAACAAAATTTCACATACAACTTTTTTTTTGGTTACTTTTAATTAAACCGGGTTAAAACCGTATACCCGGTTTTGATTTTCCCGGACCCGGACCCGGTACGGTTTTTTAAAAACCGTATCGTATACCCGGAAATTCAGATCGTGTACCCAGAAATTCGTGTAATTAAAACCGTATACCGTATCGTATCCGTATATTAAAACCGTATCGTATATTTTCTCTCAGCCCTAACATCAACTACCTTATCAGCTCATAATTTTTACCCAATCAACGACTTTTACCTAGCTTTTTCACATTTCGGCTAATTTTTTAACTAAGATTGTCAAACATATTCGAAATGTTGGAAACCATTCATATAAGGAAAAAATTGAAGTGGAAAGAAATTACAACACCACAAGAAAAAACAAAGTGACAAATTAAGCCTCCTTCTCATCAATACGTGGAGGAATCTAAATGACGTCATTATTCCTAACCAAATTCTAGTTACTACTTTTTAACTTTTTTTTCTTCTTTTCCAAAATTCCCTCAACAAAACTCGCCACTATAAATAACTCCACAATTGTACATCCCATAAGCTTGAGAAAACTAACTTTCTCCTATCAACTTCCCTTCATAATAACAACCTTATTTCTCCATCCATAATAAACTATAATAAAAAAAAAATGGTTAGACCACCAATTGAATCAAACAATGTTATCAAATTTTTATGTAGTTACGGCGGTAAAATTCTCCCTCGTTATCCTGATGGTAAACTTCGTTACCAAGGTGGCCATACCCGTGTCCTCTCCGTCGCCCGTTCTATTTCTTATCCTGGTTAGTTATATATCATTCTCACATTCCGAATTAATTTTTCTTTGAGCTTATTCCCATTTATTAAAGTTATTTTTTTTAATTACACAAGTTTAGTGGTTAAGAATTAAGATGAAAGCAAAAACTCGAGTATGCATACAATCACGCACTACTCGTAATTCTTAACCTATTTTGAGACCTGACTTGACAATAATTTACTAATTTAGTGGATCATAAGTCATGGCTCACATTATGTTAAAATTATCTTAACCTGAGACGGTCTCAATTACGACAATTCTTAAATTGTTATACAGAATTACTCCGTATTATCTTAACGTGAGACGGTTTCACTAACAACCATTTTTAAATCCTGATACAGAATTACTACTCAAAATGGGAGAACTATGCGGAACAGAAGTACGCATACGATGTCAATTACCAACCGAAGATCTCGACGCACTAATCACAATTAAATCAAACGAAGATCTCGAAAACATGATCGAAGAATACGACAACATCACTACACCATCCTCCATGAAAGTTCGAGCTTTTCTCTTACCACGCAAATCATCAGCCGAGTCACCTAACTCACTCTCGCCGAACTCACTCTCACCTTCATCATCCTTCAACTCGTCTCCGAGATTCACGCCGCCTCCACCGCCGTCATTGGTGGCGGTTCCGGTGAACTACGCGAAAATTCCGGCGAGAAATACGGCGGTAGTTCCGCGGAGCTCCGGTTGTAATCGTTGTTGTCGGAATACGAACCGTGTTTACCTCGTTCATAACGGAAATTACTGGCAATAACGGAGATAGAAGATCGTAGAATCATATAAACAATTGCATATAATATACTTCCTCCATTCTCAAATGATGTACCCATTTTGTGAATATATGTGAGGTATATTTTAATAAAATGGGTACATCATAGGAGAACGGAGGAAGTAATATAGAGTTGTTTTAATCGTGTTAAAGATTATGATTATGTAGTATACTGTGATGTATCCGATGCGTTTGATATTATGATGATAGAAATTCATTGAGTTGAAATTCTTCGTGTTATTTCTTGAATAAGACGGTCTCATGATAATCTTATCGTCTTTTCTCGACTTAATTCATTATTCTGGTCACTCGGTGAGTTGCAATTTTTTATTTAGATATTTTTTCCCTGAGCAAATGTAAAGGAAATTGTCGTTTTGAATGACGCAGTGTGTCGTATTGTGGTGGTGGTAGTTAAGGTAAACGACACCGTTTATGGCGCCGCCCTAATCTTGTTTGCAGAGGATTTTTATTTTTTTGATGCCGCGTTTTTTTCTCGTTATATTGATATACTTTTACACGCAACTTACAATTTGTTGTCACGTATTAGGTCTGTATCTTTCATTTGTTAGTCGTGTTTAAAACGGTCTTTTGAGATACATAGTATTTGTTACTCCGTATTACATTTGTGTTACTTTGTAATAGATCGTTTTACTTTGTATCAAATGTGATGGACTTAGTATTTTTTATGTCGTTTATGTTCTCGATTAAGACAGTAAGTGCTTACTGTAAGTGCGTAAGAACTTACTGTCTTTTGAATATTTTTACTCTAGCTAAAATTGGTGTTCTGTTTTTTTACTATGACAGGAATCAGGATCACAGGATGTGAGAAGACGATTAGACGAAAACGGTCCGATGCTGTCATCCACAGTATGTGGTGCGGAAACTTCTGATGCAATGTAAGCGCGCCTTAAACACCCTAGAACGCGTGTTTTTGTTTAATATTTTGATTTACTTACTACTCCGTATAATGAGTTACTCCGTGATTCAGTGGTGAATGAAGTAGAGTCATAATTTCTGATGTGGGACATAGAAACAGACATTAGGATAACTGGATAAGGAAATTAATAAGAATGCATTGTGTCTTGATCAATGTTACGTATTGAGTTCCAATGTACCCATACTTTGTCTTGAATCTCGATTCGTGTTTGATTGGTGGATATAGTCTTCGGGCCGTGTGTCAGGGGTATGATGTTATCTAGCCAAATGTGCATCTGCTTTTCGCTCTGAATCAAATACAGAGTATGTACTCTATCTGAGAGTTGAGATTGTCAATAATGATGGTAATAGTCAATACTAGTATGAACAAATTTCGTGTTTGGGAGCCGGTCTCTTAGCAAAGCCTGAAAAAGTTACGAGTATTGGTTTAGTATGCTAGTATTATTCACCACTTTTGAAGCACATAGGACTAAATCTTAGGTTTTGTAGCCCGTTTCTTAAGTCTCGAGGTCTCTAGATTACTCGTAATAAGTAACATAGATTTCTTTTCCCCCAAGAGTGTGGAGTGTGCTTCTAGGGAACCTCTGATCTGAAATGGCGCCCCCCTACACGCTATGGCAAGTCCCTCTCCAATATCCAACCAACTTCTTTGTACTTCTGGTCGGTATCTCAAAGAAGTCGTTTTTATGCACAACTATTATTGTTTACGCCTAGAGACAGTTTCTATAAGTCTGTAGGGAATACACCTGGTTATCCAACACCTTCCTGCAACACCGACGAGAGTGTGATGCAATAGGTTTAGGCGTTTGTAATTCAGATATTTCCGTTGTTGCTTAAGAACAAAAAATCACGACACCTGTTAAGTTTTTTCACGCATTTAATGCTATTGTTAATTTAATTGATTCTTTGGAGAATAATTGAGTGGCGTATGTTATAACCAGATTGTTGTAGGAGTAAGGACAGACCTGTTTGCTTAAACACCATACACCTTTAATTGTACATATTCTAATGGTTCCAGCTTCTAAGTTTAGAAATTTCCAAGGGACCTCATGCCTTCCATGTCAAAAAAGTGACATTCTTCGGCGTTTTTTGTGTGGGGATAGAATGGGCAAAGGTCCCATTACAGCTAGTCGAAAGAGAAGGAGATTACTGAAAACAAGAGCAAATCCGATTTATGCTAATATGGTCAAAGTAGGACAAGTCCTTGATATTGTTGGTAGCCTTAATTGTTAAGCTGTTTTGTTTAGCCGACCCAAAATTATTTTGAAAATCGAGTTTTTTTAGGGAGGGAAACTAAATTAAAGCGCGTTGTTGTTGTCATCGACTTATCCATAGGGTCGGTAGCGTAATGACGATAAGGAAAGGGTGTAAGTAGGAATAAAAGTTAAGGATCAGTTGTAACATCATTAGCATTATCCTCTGAAGATAATAAGTGAAAGGACTATTTGAGACTACTTTTTTTTTGTGGACAGTTGGACACCTTATCTTAGCTGATCTTTTTTCTTATTTAGCTAGTGAATTTTGGAGTTTTTCTTCCGTTTTGGATTGCTTGCGCAACTTGAACTCTTAACCCGTCTTAAAAAGGTTAGAACCACGGATCCTCCTGAATTTTCAAAGGTGAAGTCCATTCCAAAGGAGTAGAACTTGCATTGTTAAGACGCTTGCTGAGTTGACCTTGATTTAAATGACTTCTTCAATGTTGAAAGAAAGAAGGGTGAAATGTTATGTTCTAATGCATATAAAATTTGTGGATGCTACTGATATATCTTTTTTGTGTCGATTCCACGAGTTAAATGTTTACGATAGTGATGCTTTTGTTGCTGATAATCTGATTAGGGTTGAGGACTTTTTACCTTTTGGTGTCTGTATAAAGTTGTACAGGAATCCAAGCGGGATTGGTGGATGATTCACCATACAGTCATATATCAGATGTTACACGAAAGCTGTAATAACTCGAGCAAGAAAAAGAGTTATTGAAATATAGGCCGAATGGAGTTCAGTTACTTCTTCTGCATCTTAGAACTTCGAGCAGTCTAGCTCCAGAAGCCGGAGGCTATGGTTATATAATCAAGATTGGGGCGAATTTAGGTTATCGAGGCAGCCGATCCAATTTCAGAAGAGGCCTCTTTAGGCTATGGTTATATAATCATGATTGTGCTGTGTGCAGAGATCGTTGTTTTTACGCATGGCGACACTAATGTCAATTAAGCATGGAATGGGTTAAGCTCCTGGCCGGGGACGAGGCTCGACGAAAGGCCATAATCTTCTTACAAAAATAGCCTTAATGAGGTGGTCCAGATACAGTGTCATTCTGATACAGTAGCGGTATCCGTGGTCTCAAAAATACGATTTTGAAGGCAAAAATAACCCTTTTAAGAAATTTCACCCTGCTATGCTCTAGGATTCAATATGAGCAATTATCGTGAAGCATTTGATAATCATTTCTTGGAGAAATAACAATGATGAAAAGTAAATAGTAGAAATTCATAGCACAACTTATGAGATGTGTCGAGTTTTTTTATTTTCAAATTCTAGTGATTTTTTGTCACGTTTATTTATTTCGTCGTTTTAAGTTGATGACAGATATACCAAACCTTAGACAATAATTTGTGAAATTAATACGGCCCAATATCCTACATTATTGGGCCACAGGCCCACATCAATTCTATTAGCCTGACAGCCCAATTTGTTTCCAACTTTCCATAAAAAAAGGGAGCTGTTTTTTGTCGCCCGTGCTTTACTTAATGTCGCCCGAATTTAGCACTGGCTTTCCAACTCTATTCTTATTTATCTCATGTTTTGATTTTCTAATTTTATCTCCTCCCTTATTAGTCTCCAAACTTAATAACTAAATTAAATAACTTAAAATGTCCAATCATAAATGACGACAATTCAGAAGTGTAAAACGAATCAAATTAATCGATTCGACCGTACCCTTTCTTCAGTTTTTATTCTTCCTTAGCAAATATATGGTTTATTTGGATGGGGTATAGAAGTATAGAGGACGTAAAATTCTGGACTTTCGCTGAACTTTTGGACTAAATGTTAGACGAAACTTTCGTCGGGGTCGTTGTCGGCTCCGCTATCCTCCAGTGACCAAGGTGGTGGGGCCTGATCGTGCGTGTTTGACCGAGAACCTATGCATTCGTGTAAAGTTCACGAGTTGGCCAGCGTTTATTCGTGCTGTAAATCGGATGAACAAACCGTGGTGGTGTCATGTAGCGTACACGATCACACCACGGTTGTGTCATGTTCTTTACACGACCAGACCACGGTCGTGACGTGTGATTGACACGATCAGTCCACGGTGCTGTCACTTGAGTTACACGATCCTAAAAAAACAAAAATTAGCCCAGTGACGAGATCGTAATTCGAACCAAAATTTCAATTTTCTGAGTTCACTCCGTTCTTCGTACATACTGAATTAGCGAATCACGAATAATAATACCACCTAATTTCTACATTTTGCAATTGAATACCCTACTCTATCAATTTTACATAATTACAACAATTCAAGTAAATTAATTAAAAATTAATGAGAGTAATTTATCTTAATCGTTGTTGTTGTAGTTTCTATTGCCGTCTTCGTCGTGAAAGGGTTAAACAGTTGTTGAAAGCTGCGGTGGGGAGCAGAGGAATGTATATCACTATATCATAAGTAACAATGAGTGTATTATTAGGGCGTTAATTGTAAAAGGGTAATTTTGTAAGGTTGTTTATTGTAGGAGGGTAATTTCGTAATTTGTACGGGCGACGTTAGTAATTTTCGGGCGACAAAAAGAAAAAGTTTTAAAAAAACACACAAAATTTACCGACTTATAATATTTGCGACTATTTTCTCGGAAAAAAACCATTAAAAGTTTTCATGCACACAAAACTATTCAAAACTGCCTTACCAGTTTTCATGCTAACAGTCGATATGCAACCATTCGCGAACATGATGGTATTCCTTTCACTATTTATCACTACTGCTCTATTTAATTGTATACGTTTTTAATAAGTAGAATGTGTGAAAGGAAGTTGAGAGATCGTATATAATTAAATGGAATAGGAGAAATGCGTTATGTAATTTAAATTTTACCGTCATTGATTTAAAGATGGTTGATTTTTTTATTTGCCTGAATTTTAATTTGCAGGAGTGTTTTATTTGTACATGAAAACAATAGAGAGAGCTTGTACCAAAAAAAAAAAACAATAGAGAGAGCTCACATGCCTAACAAATTGTGGGAAAGGGTTAAGTTGCCAAAGAATTATCTTCATGCCATGAATATTATTGACAAATATATGGTACTTGCCCTTTTATATATTGTATTTAATTTGCATAAATTCTTATATGAAACGATCTCATTCTATCCCAATAGGTTTCTAAGAGACGGTCTCTTAATAAGTTTATTAAGAGACCATTGTACAAATTAAAGAAAAAATGACATTATAGATAATGAAATAGTTACAAATCATGATTAATGATAAAATCGTCACGATGATTTTATAAATAGCTACTCCGTACAAAGTTATTGTGTGACGATCTATAGTAAAAGGGTCACGAGAAATATATAAAGGGATATGAAAAAGTAGTATCTCAATAATTTACTGAGAGACCGTCTCTCCCGGGTTTTAGTGTATCCTTATACACTCCCATGGATAGTTTTTGTATTATCTTAATGTGAGACCGTCTTAACTATATAAATTGCGATGCGATATGTTGCTCATGAGGCTTAGTTGAAAGATTGAATTGAGAGAAGTATATGTTGGTGTTATATATTCACAGATGTTTTGGCCAAAGTTTCTTGTGCACAAAATGAAGCAGCGATTGACAAAGATGACCCAAATGAGGATTCGTATGAGGAAGCTCAATTTAAAAACAAGGTGGTCTTCTGTTGTTTATTATTACCTTATACAAGCACGAGACGGTCATAATTACTCATAATAATTATTACCGGTATTAGGTATGGTGTGATATGTCACAAATTCTCATTTAAGAAGACTAATATCGTACATTGGTGCACTTACATTATGGATTTAAGTAAGACTTACTCTACTTTGATAGTGCCTGTGCTATTCATATGTAACATTATGGACTTAAGATTTATGACAGATAATTCGTTTTAAGTAAGATTTAGTGTACATTGGTAGTGCATGTGCTATTCATATGTGACTGTTTTACGGTACATCAATGTTTCGTAATATTAGAACTCTGGAACATTATGGACTTATTAAATCCACTGCGAGGGTGAAATTAATTAGCTACTTAATTTTCTGCTGAATCATGACTCAATCTCTAATTGATGCTGCTAGTGATCAAATTATCTGCACAAAGGTATTACTAGCTAAAAGCCTTGTCGCTAATCTCAGCGCCTTGATTGGCAACTAACTTCAGCGACAGACATGACGACTGAAAACGAGCTACCCACTTAGAAACTCGCGATAGAGTAGCTAGATTAGCATCACAATTGGTGTCTGATTTATTAGTAGGTATACTAGCATCACAATACTCAGTATAAGTAGCTTAATTAGCGACGATATCAAAGATTGGTTTGGTTAAGTTAGCTATATAGAAGTCTGCTGTATAGACTGCATCAGGGGGTCGAAGTTAGATGCAACTTTCGATTAGTGTGCTCGTTAACTTGCTTTGTAATATCGGCCCTACATTCACACAGGGGAAAGAATTTCATCTGTATTTGACTGTTTATATGTTTTATATTAGGGAGAAGCTGATGACAATGCCGCAAAAGTCGACTAGGAGGGATGCAAGACGATTAGAGAAAGCTGAGAAGGCAGCATTAATCGAGAAGGTAGAACTGAAGAAATACGAGTACAGTTTAATAAGTTGTTTAGATTATGACATGACTTGTACTGGTTTATATACTGAGTTGCAGAGAATTGAAGAAGAGCTTATTTAACGTCTCAAGTTAGGTATCCCTTCTTCGGACGGGATAATTAATTATCATCAGACTGTATGGAACGAGTTCCTTGAGCGAAGTCAGACCGAGAATGAGATTGAAAAAGAGGTCGAGGAGGTGAATGCTCATCCATTCTGCAGTGCCAAATTCTGTATATTTTTTTTCTTTTGTTACGAGCTATTATTCATACATTCAAATTGTCATATAATTCAGGAAGTAGAGTATGTTGACTGTTGAGGGTTATGAAGAACTTGAGGAAGAAGACGGCATAGAAGATTTCGGGAACCTTGCAATGACTAGCTTTGAGTCTTTGACGACGACCAAGGTAGTCGTGCTAGAGAATGAAATTTCCGATTTAGAACAAAAATCTCGTGACTAATATAGAATATTGGTTATTTGTTTTCTGAATAAATTACAAATTCTCGGTATGAAAATAGATGAATTGAAAGACGACGATGAGGACATTGAAGAAGCTGACGGTAAAGCAAGTAGAAGTAATTTTACTCGGCTTCCAACTCAAAGAAGAAATCGTCAGTTACCGTGGAGGTATTTACATACTTCCGATTATATATTTGTGACTTCAATATATCATTGCCTATACTCTGTTGCAGATATATTATTTCTACGATTCTACGAGTCTACGAGCATAAAATCACGTCTCATATACTCCCTCCTATTCTAAGCTTTCTTCCCCTTCTCATTTTGCACACATTTTAAGGATTTTAATTAAATAAGCAAAAATAATGTACTGGGGTAAGGTGATTGGAGAGAAGGAATGTATTATGGGGTATTATTGTGCAGTGAAGTGATTAAAATAATTATTGTTGTAGGGTAAGGTGATTAAAATAAGATAAAGTATTAGTATTGTGGGGTATTGTAGTGGGGTAATGTGATTAAAATAAGTATAAAGTTTACCAAAAAAAGAAAGGGGAAAGTTATTGTAAATAAACGAAAATGAAAAGGGGAACATTGCTCAGAATAGGAGGGAGTAACATTGTAGGGCAATTGGTGTCAATTTTGACTACTAAATTACTAACAAGTTCTTCAATTATTTACAATGATGCATATAGATTTATAAAACTTTATGGATTTTTCTATATGGTACCCATGTGTTTTTTCGAATTCTACGTGGTACCCCTTAGTTTTTAAAATTATCACTGATACCCTTATACTTAGTAAACTACTAAAAATCGAGTTTTAAAACGGTTAATTTTTACAAACAAAATATGTTTATGATTGTCTAAAGGAAATTTATGATAACGACATACAAAATTATTGTCAAAAGATCAATGAAAAGTGCATAATAGAAACGTTTAAAACGGACATATTAGTGTATTATGGGTATTTTGAGAGGTTTTCATTAACTTTAGGGGTATCATGTAGATTTTGAAAAAATGAGGGGTACCATGTAGAATTCGGAAAAATACAGGGATATCATGTAGAAAAACCCAAACTTTATTATTTGTATTAACTCGATTGTGTCTTAATTTGCAGGTCGAACATGAAGATGTAAGTAGACATACACAAATGACAATTGAGTGAGTTTTGGCTAGCCATCCAGTTCAATTAAACAGTTGTATCAAACTATCAAATATTATAACCACGTTTATGTCATCCTGGTCGTGGCGCATTCGTCGTCTTAAACAATAATCTCTTCTTTCACTGTAACATTATCATTGCCCTATATTTATCATGTTCACCTTAAACTTTTGAGAATCCTATACTCGACCATATCAACCATGCAACTCTTTGTTAATTTGGTTGAAATTCTAAATTTTGGGAGATCAAATACAAAGTAATTCATTCAGTTTATATAACCCTTTTAAAATTTAAAAAATTCAATTGTTATGGAGATTTGACTACAATTTTTTTTTTTTTGTGAAATCAAGTAATTTTAAAGTTAAAAATTTTCCAACAACATAATGGATCATGTGGCAATCAAAAAAGTATTTAGTCTTCTTAAACGAAGTTATCTGCTCAACATTAGAACGGGTTGAATATCTTCAACTTGAGCATATAAGATAATTTGTTGCATTTTCAATTTTCCTATGTAATCAATTTTTAATTGGTCTCATTGTAGACGGGCTGCCCGTTTATAATGAAAATTTGTGATCTTTTTTTGTCAAATTTATACCATTTAAACCGTCTTAAATCTAAAATGGACACATTCGTATACTTGATTATATAAGAATTTGAGAAAACATCAAAATTACGCAGGTAGCTTGAATTCGTGTGCAAACCAAGGAAAAGCTGAAAATACTTGATTACTTTGTTTTTCATTGATTTCTTATCCTGTGACCTAGTCTCCTACTTGTCCCTCCCAACCTCTATTCTACATGTCCTACCACCACTTGTCATCTCTATTTAAACTTCGTCAAGTCTCCTTTGTTACGGGCATATTTGTCATAAGTTTGTGTTATGCGACAGATTAAGTACTAACAATATGGGTAGATAAGATAAAAGACACTCTGTTTTTGTCTTATCAATTGACATTGTTAGTATTTTGCGACAAATATGTTCGTCACAATTGAGAATTTGGGTAAACTTTATTTCGGGGTATGTATGTATTAGAAATAGAATACTGTAATTTATAAGCTTTACGTTTACAACTCGTATGAAATGGCAATTCATACTCTGTAGGATCTAAACCAATTCAGACATGGTACATTTCATCGGATTTTTCCCAAGTGGTTTGGTTCAATTGGTAGCTAATATGGAAAAACATATTTCCATGAGAATCTCGTACGTTTGTAGAAACAATTGGTCTCTCTTGTAATGGGTCACAAATCGTGACAAAAAAATTTAATTATCAAATGATTATAATGTCATAAAATGGACACATTGCTCTCTCACAAGTAAGAATTTGTGTTGTAAGAAGTATTCTATGTGATTTGTTACTATCCTATTATTATTCAAAAAAATATGGCAATTAAACAACTTCACATTAATTGATATTATTATCGATATTGAGGTTCTCCGTAATGAAATATAAATTTTCATATAAATTACACTACAAGAATTCTCATTTTGGGCGACTAATAAAAGGCGATTAAGAAAGTTGTTGGTCGGGAATATTAAAAAAAAAGTCATGAAGTAATCATTTGGCTCTTTGAAACATTAACTTTTCATTTTAGAGTCCCACGATTTTAATTTTAATAATGCTAGCTCAACCCATCTCATTTGACCACCTAATCAAAAATTAAAATCAAGGGACTCTAAAATGAAAAGTGATTAGGGTTGCATGACTAAAATGTGGGCTAGCGGCTTAGTGGGTTTTGGGCGGGTTCGTTTGCCGAGCTTTTGTAAATTTTGGAAAATGCATAGTCCAACCCCGCTTTGCTAGCTGGCTGATCGAGACTGGCCTAACGAAACATCCCGTCTATGAACAACTTTAAATTTAGCAATTTGAGAAATAAAGAAGCAAATAAATTTCCCCTTCAAAAATTTCAGGGGGGCATCTAAAGCCCTGTGCAACAACCAACAAGCGTGGGAACCAAGCATTATTTGATTTTAATTAGTCACCGAATTTGCAAGCTTTATTGATAAAATTCAATACAAAAGTCTAGTACACTTGCATATTCATATTTGGAGCCTTATTTTTATTTCGGTTTTTCTAACGTGATACATTAATAAGCTAAGTATGAAAAGATTCACAACATATTTCTATCAGAAATGCAACTATGAACATACTTTTACCATAATTAGTGATTATATCTCATTAATCTTTCCATACTTAGCTTATTAATGTGTGTCCTTATGACACGCATTAGAAATACCATTTTTTATATAGTGCACCGATCCTTTATTTATTTTAAGACGGGCTTGATTTCAAAACCTTATACACCCATACGGTTATACATTTATAGGGCAATGATAAATTCGTTATCAAATTTATAAATGCCACTTAAGTTGTGAGAAATTGAATAGTAAGACACCTGTCTTTTGATCAAAACCTTGTATGAGACTTTCATTTCGCATGGCTCCTAATTGATAAATGACCGAATCCGTTTGATTTATAAATAAGATTACCAATCCTCAACTTTTCGAGGAATCCTTGATCAGTAGTTATGAATTGCTGATTTTTTCAATCTTTTCGATATGGGTTTCATATGGGTATCTTATTTGACTCGTTCTCAAGAGTCATAGAATGATCATCGAGTGACATCAAACAAAACGATAATAACGTGATCAACCAGCCACTTATAACTCACACAAAAGGCTAACCTAAAAAGAAGTCTAGAATCTACATTAAGAATTTATGATGCACAACAATTAGGTCGCATTAGAGGGATACAAAAATCCTGATAATGTCATAGTCTCTCACAAGTCACTCCCACTTACAATATCTGCAAAGTAAAGTCTAAACCCTAAACCTTCACCCGTAATTAATTCATTTTCATTGCAAGTCTCCATCAACTCCACGAAAAGAAGCTCATAACACAATATATAAATATAAATATATATAATTAATCATTATTTCTTCAACTGAATCCCCCGAAAATCCTTGAAACAATGACTTCAGTGTCTTTATTTGTACTCCGTTTTTCAATATTTTTATAGGCATTGCCATGTGAACATTTATTATACGTCCCTTCCTAGGTTTTCTAAATACTTTCACTTACAAAAAGGGTGGTATAATGCTATATCAAATTATATTCCCTCTTTTTTTTATTACCGTATTAATTTTGCTAAACTGAATAGAACTAGTTTTATTCTCTATTGAAGTTTAACTTTTTCTATACAGAATAATATATAAAAGGTAAACCGGACTGATAGTAGTCGTACTTAACTGACTTTATAGGAATTGAGGTGAACTGGCCTGAATTGAACTTGAAGGTAGAAAATGAAAGAAAGCACAATTCTCGTTAGTGATAAAAGCTCATATACATATATAAAACGGTTGTATAACAAAACGGAAGTTCAAAAATATGGTACTCCCTTTCATCCAAATTTATCTGATTACATTCTCTTATATACGTGAGGAATATTTCATTGAATTAATATGATGAGAGGGAGTACATCCTGCGGACTAAATTCTTTTCCGATGGTTTATGTTATACACCGTTATTTTAAAGCTCCATCAATTTCATCAAACGGGTACACAACTAATCTAAACAATTGTGAATGCCTTGACTAATATTCATTTTACGAAAAACTACTTTACAATTTTCTTCAAAAAAAATCGTTGATGAACAATTGAAGAATGAAAAAAAACATGGAGGAACAAAATCTGAGAGGCGGCAGGGTAATAATTGAGGAATTGTAAATACGTATAGTAAAGAGAGATAGACATGCAACCGCATGCACATTGTTAATTTAATTCACACGCTCATCTTTGGTCCTATTTTTCAGCTTTTATGTTCTTATTATAAAAAATCATACACACTTTTTAGTAGTCTCTAGTAACATACATACACTATTACATTAACACAAATTCAGACTCAATAATAAAGACATGTGGATGTGCCTTTTTTCTAGGTTTCATAGTGTCTTTTGCTATAAAAGCTAACGCAAGTAGACAATGGCAAATACAAGGTTAATGGAAATATAAGGTTAATGGAAATTTAAACGCAAGTCTTAATTACGATTTATAATAAAATAATTAACTAGATGAGTTAACTGATATCTGCAACCTAATCAAATAAAGACGACCAAAGTAAGTAACAGTGAAAATAATCAACTTACAAGATACGGAGTATGAATCAGGGCATGACCTTTTGGACTTAAAGTCGGTCTTTTAAATTTAGTTCATATCCTTTATATTAATTCATTGAAAAAAGTTCATCAAATCCTATAAAGTGTACTAATAATAAATGTCAAATCCTTTAAATTTAAAATCAGGCATTTCAAGTTCAAATCACACTCATTTATCTATAAGTTTAAAAAAGTTCAGTTTGTTTTATGTTCAGTTCAAAATGTTAAAAAAGTTGTCATAAGTTATCAAGGTGGATTTGTATAACTATTTATTTTTGTTTGGAATTGTGTAAAGTTGTAATTGCTCGTTAAAATAAGGTGTTATTTATTTGAATAGGATCTATAACAACGTTGTACAATGAAATTACGACTACAATTGAGTTTTTTTTGTGTCAATTGAGGCAAAAGAAAAGTAAATTTGTTCATCTATGAGTCTACGTTTACAAAGTATATCGTTAAAAATCTCATCCTAATTTTGAGTAATTGAATTATACTTTACTTTTCCGTGATTATTTTTTGTAGCACACTGGTGCCACTAGCCATGGGTAAACCTTCGGGTATACATGATAGCATGCCTGCAAACCATGCATAACAGATTACAAGGTAAGTCACATGAGGGTGACATGCTTGAAGTTTATAAGACATATATAGTCCATGGTATAAATACTCCGCAAGATTGCTCTTAGGAAAGCTGACTCTTTGAGAATTTCAACCAAATTTTAACCAATAGATCATACCCGTACGAATTATGTGATTTTTTTTATTGAACATTCTTTTTGAAAAACTTTGACAATTGCCGTTAAACCACATAGTAAAAAAAACACCAATAATATACATATATATAGACATATAGTTGTACAAAAAATTCTTGTGTTATCTGGGAGGACACTTAAGGCCTTAGTTCGTATAATATTTCTTTTCAATCCTCCTCTTTTAAACGCAAGAAGGACGGTCCTTTCGGAGGACTTCAAAAAATTTCATAGTTTTACACTACTTTAACGATTGTTTATTTTTTGCCCTAGCAAAGATCCAAATTAAAATTTTCAAATTTTAGAGAATTCTTCAATTTTGATATCTTGTTAATGGAGTTTTAATTTGACCTTGGAAATTACAAAAAACAAAATTTACTGCATTACCAATAATTTCCACCAACATGCTACATGCAATTTTGTCATGAAACAAGATTAATTAATTACCCGTCTTCTCCAAGTCTCTCAGCAATCATTAACATATCGCGTGTTTCTTTCTTTGCAGAACCGCTATTTACTCTACACATACATACAACCTCTTCTCGATTTTCTACCATCTTCGATTTATTGTCTACGAGTATATTAAATCAACTACTCCCTATTTTAACACTAATTTGAGCTCAAAGTATTAAACTTTAATTACAAGATAGAAAAAATAAAAAATTATTTTTAAGATAGATTGGGAACAAACATACAGATTATTGAAAAGATAATTGATACTCAAAGCATATAAAGTACAGTATCATATTATTTGCTCGGGTGGGTACGTTAATTATAAATAATTTTTTCTAACGTGTGCCATAATGGTACAAATATATAGTAGCAGAGCCATATTTTGAACTTAAGAGGAGCGAATAAGTAATAACCTAAAGTACGATCGAAGAAATTTTGAAAAAATTCACTAAGAATTTCGAAAAACTCATCCGACAGGGTAGCGAGTAGCGACGGCCCCTTGCTAGTCGCCTAGATCGCCACTGCAGATTTGGAAAGATGCATAAGATATTTTCATTAAATATTAAATATGGTAAAATTAAGTATATACTTGAACATGAGAATATATTGTTAATGTTTTCCTATTCAACTTATTAGCGCGTACGCTTAGACACACACTACAAAGTTGATTACAAAAAAATGTTATTGTTACTCCAATTACAAAAAAATGTTATTGTTACTCTGTATAATTTAGTACTCTATAGTCTTTACATAAGTACCTTAATTAACTAGGGAAAAGAGATGAACACATTTGATTGTCTGAAACTGTGTTGTACTAACTTTCATTTAACTTTGATCATGTAAATTTTATTCCTTTGATCATGTAAATTTCTTATCCATACTGTTTTACATATATCAACTATCTTAATTAGTAAATCATTAGAGGTAGTACCTTACGAGGGTTCAAACACGCCAACATTAAAATAGTTCTTGTGCAACCCGTTACAAAAAAATACAAAAAAATTATGTAGTTTACTAATCATTTCCCATTATATCAAACACAAATACGTGCAACCAATTGATCGGTGACCACTTTTTGACGAACAATGACCATTGTTGGTTAAATAGTGATCATTTTTTAAAGCTAAAAATGACTACTTTTTTCTAAGTGATCACTATTTACCTAAAATTGATCATTTTCACCAAAAGATGGTCACATTTTACAAAAAATACGTGCATACAACAGTCGCATAAGAGACTTACTAATCAAACGCAAGATTAAAAATCGCCCAATTATCTCCATAACTCTACTATAGACTCTATAGTAGCCAAAATTGTTCCAAATTACAATAGTAGTAACCAATAGTTATAGTTGATGATCAAATGCCTAACCAAAAACCCTAGCTAGTACCATTTACACGTGTGAATGTACCTTTAATATGTACAACTCCTTACCTCAACCCTAATAATTTCAACCTTAGCTTTTAACACACACACACGTGTAACTTTCATGACGACTATAAATACATCCACACTTTCTAACTCTAACCAAACTACTTACAATTCAACTCCACTTTCTAACTTACTCTCTCATTTATCCACCACACAAAAATCTCACATAAAATAAATTAAAACAATAAAAAAAAAAATAATGGAACCCTACTATACCAATTACATAACCCAAACTCCAAACCCTAATGAACCACAATCCCCACGTCAACCTAAAAACCCAACCAAGACAGCTAACACCGCTACCACTACCACTACCGCTACAACCACGACTCGATACCGAGGCGTAAGACGTAGGCCATGGGGCCGTTATGCAGCTGAAATACGTGATCCACAATCTAAAGAACGACGTTGGCTTGGTACTTATGATACGGCCGAGGAAGCGGCTTGCGCTTATGATTGCGCGGCCCGCGCTATGCGCGGGCCTAAGGCTCGAACCAATTTTAATTACCCTATTATTAGTTCAAATGAGGTTTACCCTACTACTCTTTTTGGTGCACCCACCTCGGTCCCACCTCCTCCTCCATTTTTCTCTATTACACATCATCCTCCACGTCAGCAATCATCTCAATCGTCCTTTAATAATTCTAGTTTTAATCTCAACCATCCAAATCAAACTATTTTCCCTTGTTGTTCAACCCAATTCCCTAATAATAGTAACTACAATAATAATGTTATTAATAATAACAACAACAACAATAATAATGTTAATAAAAATAAGAAAAAGAAAAACAATAATAATAAAAATAGTAATATTAAGAACGTGTTTATGTTTAGTGATTTATTCCCATCTTCTACACCTCCAGCTTCCACGTCAGCATCAAACGTTAATTATCCACGTGTTAATCTTAATGATGATGACGTGGAAGATATTAATGATAATGATAATAATAATAATAATGTTCATACAATGGAGTTTTTCCCATATGAAGAATCAGAAACTTCAGGATTATTAGAAGAAATTGTGGAGAAATTCTTTCCTAAGAGTAAATCCACAAAACCTAATCTTGAACACTCATTTACTAACAATAATCAAGATTATGATCAAATGGTGATTAATGATGATGATCATTTTGGGTTAAACCCTAATTATGATGTTGCTTATGATTATTGTGGAGGGTTTGGTGATAATACGGTGTCGTATTGTGGGGAGATAATGCCCTCATTTGTAGGGAATTATGAACATGTGTATGAGCAAGAGTATGGTAAGGTGGATGGTGTTATGGTTGATAATCATAGATTTGAAGGAATGTTTCCGTGTAATGAGCTTTACAATATCTTTCCTGGTGCACCATGTCTTGGTGTTTAAGCGGTCTGTCGGTAGAGGATACTCCTGGTCAATTCCGAGTATAACATGAAGAAAAAAGGTTATTTAGAGGTTGTTGCCCTAAATGTTGTTGCATTTGGTGGAAAGTTTAGGGTAACATTATTTTGGGTATTGTTTAAGGAAGTTTAATAATTAATTAGAGATTATGGTAATTACACGTTTAGGGTAGAGGCGTAGAGCTAGTAATATAGTGTTGGGTATTTTATTTATGTTTAGGTTAATGTAGTCCGAGGTTAAGTATTTTGAGCACTAAATGGTCTTAGTTTAAATTGTCTAATCTTAGTAATATTAATCTTAGTAATATTAAGTATTTGCTTATGTTATGTCTTTGTTAATTATAGTGCTTATGTTATGTATCTTTATCATACTTAATTATTTCATTACGTTCATGACTATTTTAATGCAATCACTTGAGTTCGAAAAAAAAGAATAAAAGTTATAACACGATTTAAATGCAATCAATTGAAATTAGCTATATAGGCCATCGAGAAAATTGGAAAGAATTTCAAAATGCGTTCATTGTATGTAGAAGCTAATAATATATCATCAACAAATTGTAGATTGGGTGACTATATAGTTCGTTTATTTAACGATAAAAATAGAGTAAATAAAATGAAAGAATACGTTGAAATATACTCCATATAATTTGTAAGCAAATTTATACTGCCTCCTAGTTTGAGTGTTCTTTTCCTTCCTCTAATATATGTGAGAAGTATTATATTAAAAGGGGAAGAACACTGAAACTAGGAGGGAGTATTAGTTTTGTCTATTACAAAGTACAAAGTAAAGGTACAACTAATGTCTTTTAAAGACAATAGTAATACTCCTCCAATTCAATCTAAACTACCCTCTCACTTTTTAAAGTCAAACTTGTTAAATATTGACATCGATTATATTAGGCCAAATCTTCGAAATTTAAATATAAAATTTATATTTTTACGTTTGTTATAAGTTAGGTTTCGGAAAATTACAATTTCGACCTAGAAAAATAATACGTATATAATGAATTAAAACGCGGTCAAAGTGTTGTCTCGTAGACCGCAAAAGATCAAATGGGTAGTTTGTATTAAATTGGAGGGAATAGTTAATAAGAATTTTATAAATGTAATCCCTCACATTTATTTCGAGTCTCTTAATTGATGTTAATCAGGATCTTAATTTCATGATCCTATTACATACGGCTATTTACATATATTATAAACTGAGTATATTATACTTCCTCCATTCAACTCCACTCTACCACTTTCTTTTTTGTACACTATTCACAAGCGATCATATAATTGCAATTTTTTCTCAATATATAAGTAAAAAATATATTCATGTGTGATCTTGTTTGATTCGTCTTTACGAGTACATTATTAATATCTAACTTTTATAATTTTTGAAAACACGTAGCTAACGATATTTACCGTGTAAAACACGTCTCAGCAAATGTGAAAAAGTTTTTTGGTAGAGTGGAGTTGAATGGAGGAAGTATCTATGTCACATTCTTCTTTTGTATATACTCCGTATGTGAGAACATAATGATTTCAGTTTGATAGTCAAATTATTTGATATAATGCGTTAAGGAGTAGAATTTTCCCTATTTTAAAATGGTGTAGCGTAAAAATTTTAAAATTACATAAAAATCATGTTAATTAATGAGTCAAATTTCATTTTGTTAAGTGCCAATTTCCCATCCTCAATAGAATCATTCTTCTCGTAAATTTTTCATGTTCTTTTGTGATTGAACCTCACTCTTGTTTTTGAGTAATTGTTCGCGATTGTTATATTGTTATCTAGCTCAATAAAGACGTGTTTTAACACACAATTAGAGTCATCAATCAACTCAATATCTAACATTTTTTTGTCAATTTGACAAAATAAGTGAACATATATATTTTTTTTTTCAAATGAGGGCACATTATCTCTGGTTTTATAAGATGCAATATAAAAAAATATTAATGTGACTCAATATCTGACATATATGATGCGATAAATAATTGAGTTTTAATAATTAAAAAAACAAAAAACAAAAAAAAAAAAGATGTGAGACCATATGATTCTATAATTTGTAAATTAATATAACGTCATTAGGACTATTTTTCACTAGTAAACCATTAGCCAATGTCAACTAGAGTGACACACGTGAATACATAAACGTTACAAATCTTACAATGCTACTCCTTTGCATGAAATTATTGCATAAAAAAGGTGAATGTTACGTAACAATGATGTTTAAAACTTAAAAGTTTTGACTTTTGAAACACCAAAAGAAGACATGATTACAAAAGTAAGAATTACCTTTTGAAGCAACAACTTTTGCACAATCCAAGGTTCACCATGGTTAAAACCCAACGGTATCCAAGGTAAATTTTTTTGGGTTTATTTACTGTAAACGCAGTAAATGTGTGATCATATAAGTAGAGTACGAAAGTCAGGAGTCTGAGGATATTGTTAGATTATGTTTTGTAATTCTTGTTGTGAAAGTACATATAGAATTTAAGTATAAAGAAGCATGTTTGTATGTTGTTGATGTTTGTCGATTGACATTTTTACTGAATTTTGTCTCCTTATTTTTGAAGTATATTTATGTAGTAATTAATGTTATGGGCCCACTTAAGTAACTATTTTGCTTATAATTTACTGCGTTATACTCAACATTTACTGCCATGTTATTTATTAACTTGTTGTTGTGATAGAGACTGATTAGTGTACCCGTGCGTCACAAGTTTCCAAAACTTTTAAACTTTGTAGAAAACAATAATAGTGACAAAACTTACATACATTCATTCCCTTAGTTTTTATTACATTCCATTACTTGTAACAGTTGTAAGGAATGTAAGTTGTAACTTGTGGAATTGTACTACTAAATTTGCAATTTGAGTACAAAAAAATGAAAAGTAAATTAGAAATCGGGGAATTATATATGGCCTACCTGACGGATCTTGAAATAAAAATAAAAGATATTAATATTTGTAACCTAATTTAGTTAGTAAAAATCTTATATTTAATCATGTGGTCAAGGGGACCTTTTCCTAACTGTATATTTCATTCGTACTTGCAACTTGTATTTGATAGAATAATAGTAAATATAATGTAATTTATTTGCAACAAATCATCCATTAATCTCTTTCAGTATTATGTACTCCCTCCGTCCCGGTCATTTGTTTACCTTTGCTTTTGGCACAATTATTAAGGAAATGGTAGGGGACCATTTGTGGTGTTCCTTAGTGGATGACAAGTGGACAATAGTCCCATTGGGACATCAAATTACTCATAGAAAACATTCTCAATATAGAAAGGTAAACAAATGAATGAGACACCCTAAAATGGAAATGGTAAACAAATGATCGGGACGGAGGGAGTACCATATAAATTAGTGTTTATTAAGTAGGATGATTTCGGTTTACCACTTTGTATTCGATATTTCAGTTTTTAAATTGGAAAACATTGATTCACGAGTTCTAATTTTTTTTTTTTTAAGTCGAATTGATCGTGTTTTCGAGAATTAAAATTTGACAAAAAAGGTTGTCGTAATCTGAATTTCTGATTAAGAGTTTTTGTAATTAGTTATATTTAAGTTCGTCTTAACTTGAGACATATTGTACAATCTTAAATAAGAATTAGTTAAGGGACAAATCTTAGGAGTGCAAAATATTGTGTTATGGCCTATGGGTACGTTCCATATTTAAGGCCCATTTGCATTAAAAAGTCGATTTAGGATTGACTTTGGTTATTGGGCTACAAATATTCAAACCAAAATATGGACAAGGCCCACTCCATTGATAATCTGGCTTTCAAAATATCTATCCAACTTTTTTTTTTGGGTATAACCATAACCTCATTTAAATTAGACAAGTGAAACTAAGAAAAATCTAAATTAAGATCATGTATCTTTATTTTATGAGTGAGCCTTTATAATAAGCACATACTTATTTTAATTATTAAAATGGAATATATTACTCCGTATATAATACATTTTAATTATCCGATCATACTATATTTAAGCTGAGAATTGTAGACCAGTTTGTGCCTTGGCTACTACACGGAAGCATGGACCGTAAGTGTGAAAACCTGACATATTTTATTTTCGATTTATTTACTCATAATAACATCATTCATATTAACAAACAAGAAAATTTACTTTAAAAATTGAGAGCAACAAAAAAAACAAAAAAAAAAATACTTGGAGAAAATAACACTTTGACTTAATGACTCATCAATGATATCCACTAAGAGCCATCTTAATGCTAGCTATAAATTTATAAAATAGTAATAAGTTGTTTACATTTATTTTATGAGGATATTTTTAATAAAACGTAAACAATTATTATTGTATACCTCATTGGATTGGTGTGCTAAAAACAAAATCAAATTTGAGTGACATCACAAATTATGGACCATACGACAATACGTGGTGCATATGGTATACTTATGTGTAGAAAAGTACACTACTTTAATCAAATCCATTCCAAAAACATAAGCATAGTTATCTTTGTGAATCAATGATGTTATCTCAAATCTTCTAAATTACTAAATATGCCAATCATTAATACAATAGTGCAATGAATCATCTTACATATAATTTGATTTATATGGATAAGTAATTGTTATGGTGCAAACTCATGTCCACACAACAATAATAAGGCAAAATTGATCACACGATCCTAATATAATACAAGTATAGATGTACGTACTTGTGACTCCATACAAAAAGAAATGATGTACATATGGCTCAATATTGACAATATGGATACCCTTTCGATTCATATTAGTCTTTTTTTTTTTTAATATGAAACGGTTTTAAAAAAAACATCAGTTGCTACGTATCTAGTAGCACAACTTACAAATATATTTCAATTTACTATTGTAAAATTAAAAGTTATTTTATCTTATGACTTGCATATGAAACACATAATCGGCAAATAATAATTGGAATGAGCTAGTCTTAATTGTAAGATATTTGATTTATTATAGAACTTATATTAATCAATAAGCACTAGACATGAGGTACGTGATCATCATTGATACTACGTCTTAGATTAAGATATTCACTTTTAAGACTTCATTCATATTTTTAATCAATAAGCACTTTTAATCAATAAGCACTAGACATGAGCTTGAAATTTGTTTGTTCGTGATCAAGCTTGATAGCTTTAATTCGAGCTCAACTCGAGCCTATACACATTACTCTCAAATTTTCTGTTCTTTTTCCTTTTATTACTTTTAATATCAGCATTCGAAGGTTACCCATAAAAAAAAAGACAAATCAATAATAACATTTGATAGGGAGATACATATATATAATCATGATAAAAAAATTCTGTAAAATAAGAGCAAGATTTTATCTAATTACACATGTTTAATTAAACCGCTCACGGGCTTTTCCAGCCGAGCCAATATTAACTCAGTTTGACTCATTAAGTTCTCTTAGAGCTGGTACGAGGGGAGCTTCTACCGAGTTTTGACTAAGTCAAGGTTGAGCTGCTCGCAAACTGTCCTATCTAATTATCACTGGTAAGGGGGAGTATCAACAAGTCTCTCTTGTGACGATCATATCCATCACAAGTTTGTAGGGGTCAAGTACTACTCTTGTGGGTAAATAAGACAAAACAGAATGCTACTTTCTATGTCTTCTGCTATTGTCTTATCTATTCACTTTGTCGCAAGCTTGTGACGGATGTTACGTGGTTGATATATAATAATGGACTAATATCTTATCTAAACATTAACGCAAGCCCACCCACAAGGAGAATGTCTTCCAAGATAATGATAAGGTAGTCCCATTTAATTAATGAAAAGACTTTTGTACCAAGAGCCATCATTCATCCCAGCCCGCCCTATGATCCATCCTTTAAAATTTATATAAAGATAATAATACAAAGATATAGTGATTGAGAAGTAGGAAAAGGAAAGAAAATTTTAGCATTAATTAACTAATTATCGATATCGAAACTATCTTTCCTTACTTTCATTGTTTTTGCTTTAGTTTTATCCCACGCTCATTAAATAATGTAGCCCATAAGCTTGCAAAACAAGCTTGGGTAATGTAGTCTTTTTTCTTTTACTGCTGTCAAAAAAAAAAAAAAAAAAAAAACTAATTATCGATGAATTATTGGTTGAGTTGGCATTTTGAAGTGGTTTCACGAAAAATAAGATTATTTTATTTTTATTACAGCTCTACAGGGTACAATTAGTTCTAGTCATCAAGTAGTACACTATATTGAGTAATGCTTGGACTTGGTAAACAATTTGACTAGATTAAAACATAGTTAATAGTATTTTTACCACAAAATAACAAAAAGATATATCTTTAGTTAGTTTATCAGGTTAATTGCACTTCTTATACAACGTACATAAATTTATACTCCGTAGTAGCTTATAAATTACAATAAATTTATGCCTAGTTTTACTATGTATAGATTTGTTTTCATTGATTAACGAAAATAAAATTTTCGATTAATAAGAATAACAAAAGGTGACTTTTTTGAAATATTACGGATATACCTACACTCAAAGATAACGAGCTATTAATTGTTTATCTGATTATTTTAAAAAAAATTATGTTAGAGATGACAAGGAACTAACAACTAATATAAATTGATCGATATTCTTTTTAATTTGTAATACTTCTCATCTATTGTAGTTGAGTAGCTAGCAACTAAATTGAACTATGTAAATTTAGTAGTAATTTAATGAATTGTTAATGAAATTTCTTTAAATATATGATCAATTAGTTATACCTTTAAGTGGTGGTTAAACATCACTTCCGTGAGGCCAATAAATTTGCTGATTTTATAGCCTCGATTGGACATTCTTGTCCAAATTTTTCGAGTTACTTTGAAAGCAACTGACTTCAACTCACCTCTATTAACCGAAAGGATGAAATAGGTTGGTCATATTTTGGAGAATCGATCTAGTTTTTTTAGTAGGGTCCTTTCACAATCATAGAGTAGATAACCATAATAAAAAGTTGTTAAATCATACTACTAAAGTGGACAATATTTAGGTGGGATGTCCATGTTGATGATGATGATGTTGTCATGCCCGTGATTTTCATCACCATAACTTCACTTTCCCCATCCCTTATCTTCCTCTTATCTTGCATTTAGTGTCATCATCATTTAATCAATCATCAACTTTATTTTTCTTTTTTAAATTCCCCTAACTCAATTATAAAAGAAGGTCAAGTGTATTATCTCATAAGTTTTGCAAATAGGAAGCTAGAGTGATAAAGAATCTACACTCTTTTTCTTGTATGCATGCTCATTTTCACCAACTACAAATTATTAAGTTTTTTTTTTTTTATGTTTTTACAATTTGCCCTTACAAAGGAAGGGTATCGAGAATAATCCTTCCTTTGTAAGGGCGATCGTTTAACCACCAGATAAATTCAAGTTTTATACAATTCTCCTTGTTAAAAAAATGATACCGAGAATCTCTCCTTTGCAAGAGATATCGTTTAACTACTTGATAGTTTTAAATTTTATACAATTATTTCTGGCAAAGGAATGATATCGAGAATCCTTCCTTTGTAAGGGTGATCGTTTAACCACTAGATAAGTTCAAGTTTAATACGATTTTCCTTGGCAAAGGAATGATATCGAGAATCCTTTCTTTGCAAGAGATATCGTTTTACAACCATGCCAGTTAGTTTAAAGTTTTATAAAATGTTCACTCGCAAAGGAATGATATTGAGAATCTTTCATTTGCAAGGGTGATCGTTTAACCACCTGATCTCTCACTGAAAACACACTCGAAAAATAGTTTTTATATATTACTAATGTAATTTTGTTATTTCTTTGCAGGGTATTAATTATTTAGAGTAAAAAAACAAAAAATGGAGACTAATGAAGGGATAATGAGACTGGAAATTCCAGAAGCAAAGGAGGTTATACAAAGTAGTCCAAGAGGGTCAAGCCATGGGTTAACTAGGCAACCAAGTTATGGAAGTAGCAAAGGCAATTGTCTATGTTCTCCAACCACCCATGCCGGATCGTTCCGGTGTCGTCTTCATCGGGGTCCGAGCTTGCAAAGAACTAAGAGCATGGACCCTTCTAGTACTACTTGTTCTAAGACAGGCAATTCCGAAGATAGCAGTAACTCTAATTTTATACAAGCTCAGTAAATATATAGATTCTCATATTATTCACACTATAATTTTAGTATTTCTTACGTTTAAATTACCCTTGTGGTATATATTTATTTAAGTGTTTATTATGAATGTGGGATTTCTGTATGTAGTAACAAGCTTGTTGAGCTTGATCTATCGATGATATTGATTAACATGATCGCTAAATTGATCGTGCTTCTTTTAAATATGGAGTACTCCGTATTAAATTTGGTGTCTTTACTGTCACGGCAAGAATTCTGGTCTCGGACGACTATACATGGCAACCGCCTAGAGTCCTAGACCACTCGCCAAATTGTCGACATTGAATTATTCAATTAACCTAACGCCTAATGGGCGACTAATATCAGTTTTAATACTAAACGAGTCAAATATCATACTACATGAGTACATGCAAATATATTATTTTGCTTTTTCCTATATATTCTGTTTTTGTTTATTCATCCTACGATCTACGTAGGCGTATTTGACCCGTTTAAGTTAACACGTATATATTCGCTTGTCTTAAATGAGAATTTGTAGTGTTTACGTACGTGATTTCTCTATGCATTTACAGTCCTAAATGAGCTTAATCTATTAATGACATTGATGAGCAGGATCACTAAATTGATTGTTGTTTCATTTTAATATGGATTAATTAGAGAACAAGAGGTAGCTCAAGTGGTAAGAGCACTCTTACTCCAATCTTGAAGTTGGGGGTTCGATTCTCACCCGCGACATTGTGCGCTCATTTGAACAAAAAAAAAAAAAATATGGATTAATTAACAATGATCTGACATTTAAATTACGACTGAATATATATGTCTCAGCTTTTACATTAGAATAATATATAATAAATGTGATTTTTAAACTTTTTTTTTAATTATAATTAATAATTGTGGAGTAGTAAGAGGCAGCGGTTAGAACTAGCCCAGAGCATAATAAAGTGGCCCAATGTCATTGGGCCTAGCCACTTTATATTGAATGATAGGGCCTATGGCATTGGGCCTAGCCACTTTATAATTAATGATTGGGCCTAGAGCATTAGAAGGTGCCCCTAGATTTCATTTTGCACAATTTGAAAGCTCAGTTTCACAAAGAAAATAATGAGAAAAAGAAATAAAAATGATAATAATAACTTCAAATAGTAGTGAGAGGCAAATGGAAAATCTAACTCAATAGAGTATACTCCCTTCCTCGCAATTATTCGTTTGTTATTGATTAAAATACCTCTTAAAATAAGACAAATAAATGAATAAGACAGAGGGAGTACTGCGTTTAAGTTGATCAACTTTAACCGTAACTAAAAAAATTACCCAAACAAACTGTTCGGAAAGATAAAATAACTTTGTTCGACGTCGACCCTAAGTAGTACAACTCATACCCGAACCTCAAACTCTCGGCTAACACTTACATAGTTACATGTGAGATTTATTCATTTATTGTAACATAACGCTCTTAGAGATGTGATGACCATCTTTGAGCCCATTTTGTCCGCAATTCAACCCAAACACACAAGGTTTTTTGACTAACCGGTGAATAGAATCAGTTATAAACTTCTCATAAGCTGCTAAATGTCTCGCAATGGGACAAGTTAACCTCGTAATTACTTGGATATGTTACATTAACGGCCAAATATAAAAACATACTCGTATCCGATACTGTAAAGTGGACCCATATGAACTATATCTAACACATACCCGTACAAGTCCAAAATAAGCAGATCCCTATCTGACCCATCATGATTATAACCCAAAAGTCTAAGCATGATTCTAGATCCATTGTCATCTCTATCCCTAAATAAACCTTTAATGTTTATCACAAATTCTCATTTAAGATTGACATCACCCGTCTAAAGCTTAATATGGTTTTATACATATTAAATCACATGTCGAGTTGTCTAAAAAATGTCAATATTTCTATCCCTACTATTCTCATGTGGTGGTTAACCTGTCTTAAAACTTAAGACCGATAGTCCGAAACAAAACTTATTGTTATCTAGCTAAATAACAAACATAACATTTAAAAACTAAAAGCCAACTCAAAATTGACATTGTCTAAAATGGAATTGACTTGCATGGTCCACATAAAAATGACAAAATCAAATCACATCGTAAATTCTATATTTATCTTAATATGTAGATCCTTTGTATTTCACATGATTAACTTGATTAATAACATTATTTTCAATTTATCACCCTTAACTTAATCATTGGTCAGATAGTGGCTTAAGATCAAATCAAAACATGCGTTTAAGAAATCAATTACTCAAGCATGTGAGACAAAGATATCAAATTTTCTACTGCCAAGATAAATCTTGTCTCCCATGCTTTCATATTCTCTTACACAAATTTTCAATTGAAGACGGTGAATATTCGTTTTTAATAAAGACAGGTCAAATCCCTCTTATAAGGAGACAATTGAAAGGACAAGTGAAGATTCATTTAATTCCTCACTTGTCCTTCCACTTGCTTCCTTAGAAAAGGAGATTCGACCCGTCTTCATTGAAGACGGATATATACCGTCTTCAATAAGACTTACGGATTTTTTTATGTACCTTATTTATCGTTCCAGAATCTCTTAGAACTTAATTTGCAACAGCTAAGCATAATTACTTTGATCCAATCTACTTAATCCCAAACATATAATTCCAATTATCACATCTTATAATAACGTTTAGTGTTATTAAGCCGACAGCTATTCAATGAGACAGATTTCCAATTTAGGTCACTGATCTTGGACTAGATACGTGTCGCGTTGACGCGTTCCACGATAAGTTTTTGGCTCACAGAAAAGCGAGTTAGCAGATTTGAAACGAGTTAGCAGATTTGAAACAAATTAACGAGTAAAGCCTTAGTAAATTTATGAAAATACATTGTTCTAACCCACTTACCTTATGGGGCCCCCATATTTATCTAACGATCAACATCCTGTTTTTTGGACTGAAATTGTCTAAGTTGAACTGAACTGACAGACATACTAACATAAATCAAAGCCGTAATGGAAGATAAAATGCGGACGAGAATATAAAATGTTTATATTTAGTAATATAAGTGTCACAACCGCGATACACACGTATAAATTTTGTTATAAATATATACGAGTAAAAGATTGTACTGTATGTGAACATGATTTGACTCAAATAATGCACACAATTTTTTCTCTGGAAAAATAAACACAAACTGTCTTATGGTCCCATTTGTGTATTGATTTTATTTATACCCACCAAATAATGTACTAGTACTATTTTGTGAGTTGCGATTAATGCGATCGCGAATATGAAGAAGTTATGTCCACTGTATTAATAGACACGAATAGACACGCTTATTGAGAATAGACAATACACATCGAGAATTATTTGAGAACGGTTTTTTCATCCCAAATATTTTCCTTAGCTTATTAGAATAATAAGTCTACAATAAAAATGCACATTTAATTTTCGTCTAAACTAATTTATACAAATAGGGAATGTACTTGTTCCTCCAAAATTTTAAAATATATAACTATTTAAGCAAAAAAAAATTAACTCTCTGGCCTTAACAAAGGAGCCATGCATTCTTCTTAATTCTTCTTCAGTTCTTGATCATTAGTACTTTTGTTCATAGACAACAGCTTATTGATCATTCTCTTAGGACGACTCGGAATCGAACAGAAATTCTTAAGTTTTGATCCTTTAAGAGCACAATGTTCCTCCAATTCATCTTCTGCTAATTTCATCTTAAGAGTTGAAATTTTGCTGTTTGGTGATTTAAGGCCTGAAACACTCCACTGGTCGTCGAGTCCTGATTTAGTGCTTAATGTCGGTCCTGCCCTTGACGACTCATCGTCTTGTGCTGCTAGCAATGCCTGGATGTTGGGGGGTAGATCGGTAACTTTACCACCCGCCATGGTAGCTCGAGCTTGCTCGTAGAAAAGGACTTGGACAACAACTCTTAGTGGAAGTAATTCATTTTGCGCAGCGTGCATACATGCTTGCATTGATAGCCTTTTGCAGTCTAGTACTCGACAAAGACGTTTCCTTTCGCTCTTACTGAGCTCCGGGTGTGCCTGATCATGAATCATCATATAAAACCGTATTGAATGTTGTGGCTAACTTATAGACATTTCAAGATTTGGGACCAAAGTAGTGAAGGTCAAAGGATTTGGTAACCTACCCAAATGACTTAGGACATTTACTATTTACAGAGTTAACAAGCTAATTCAGGGGAAATTGATAACATATGTCCTACTAAAATTACAAATTTTCATTTCAAACGGTTGATATCCATTTGAAATTAAAACGGATAAAGTATGAACATCTGCTGGTAAAAAGTTACCATCCGTTTATTGTTAGAAATTTACAAATTTAGTTATAACCATCAGTATTAAATAAAAGGTGACATCTCGTCTTAGGTTAAGACAGTCGTAAGGGAGACTAACTTAACTAAAATTACTCGTAATTAGGTAAGCCTTGTCTAAAATGAACTTATAAGGATAATTGGGCTGGTTCGATAATAAGTTTGTTGTCGGGTGGCCTAATAAAATTGCGAAAATGAGATTTAACTCGAAAAAATTTATGAGTAAAATATACCTTAAGATAAGTATCAATGGCTTTGTAAAGATCATCATGATCTATTCGAGCAAAACTCGGTATAGCTTCAGCAATAGCAATCATTTTAGACAAAGACAAACTTTTGTCATGAGCAATTTCTTGAAGATATCCATCAACAAGCTTAGCAACTTTCAACTTTGAACAATGAGACGCCGAAGAAGACCGTCTACTCTCTTGAAACTCGAGATTAATATTTTCAGCTGATCTAGACCTCGTCCTCCTATCGTACCTTCCCTTAGTTCTAAGAGGACTTGTTGGCGGACTAGGCCCTTGTGACAAAAATTGCTCTAAAATTGCCATGAATAAATCAACATCATACCGCCTTTCACTTAATGAAGACGGAATTAACAAATCTTTGAGATTAGCTTCTTCCAATTGAAGCCCAACCCGTCTCGCCAATTCCATTTTAGATGATGCAGAAGCTTTCAGCAGATTTGCTGCTCTTAGCAGCTTCAGAAAAAAACTGCAGGAAACAGCGCCTTTTTCTGCAGGAAGCAGGCTAACTATTGACTCAAGTAACAATTTATATTTCCCTAATTTCTCGCCATTTTTATCCGAATCAATGTCGGGAATCACTTGTTTAGTCGTAAGCCATTTAGACGCGTAAATCTGTAATGCTTCACCAATTAAGCCTAATTGTACTCGTCCACCAGATTTCACTGCAATCATAGTCCTCCAATAAAGATCAATACTCAACTCTGCTAAATCTTCTGCCCACCACCCTTTACTCGGTTTTTCCCTCGCACTTTCTCCACCACCGTCTCTACGAGAGTGACTATGTGCAAGACAAATCTTTCCAGGATGTCGTAACACATGTGTAGCAACTGCATCAATACATCTACCCGTAATTCCAAGATCTTCAGACCAACCAGGAAAAGCCTTTGTACTTTGCAAAGTTAAAATCGAGTCTTTCCAACCTTGAAGAATACACGAATTTAAAAAAACTTCAAGCTTGTAAATTAAGTTACCCTTCTCTGCTTCCTCAGTCATTTGTAAATATTCCGAGGCACAGCGTGTCGCGACTATGTTGTAGGCACTTAGGGTTATTGTTATGCCATAACAGAATTTGGCACATAGCTCAAATGCCTCGGACCCGCCCGGAAAATCTGGTAATTGGATTATTTGGTGTGGTGATGAATCTGGTGATTCTGCACATAGTCTTTGTAGTCTCAAACATTTTGACAGTAACGGAAACTGTACAAAAAAATTGCAGGAATTATTACGACATAAAAGAGCATGAATTTTTTTGAGTCGGTAACTAATTACTCCCTATGTCTCAGTCATTTCTTTACCTTTTTCTTATTCCTTGTGAGGGCGTTTTTACTCAAGGATAAACAAATAACTGGGACGTAGGAAGTACGGAAACTGTAAAAAATACTGCAGTAATAAGAATTTTGTAGGAATTATGAGTTTATGACATAAAAGAGCATGAAATTTTTTAAACTCCCGGCGCCTTAGTCATTTCTTTACCTTTTTATTATTAAGTGTGAAGGCCATTTAACTAGCGATAAACAAATGACTGAATGACTGAAACGGAGGAAGAATTGTCGTATTTTATTGTTTTACCTTGTGCAGTGAGTATCTATACCCCTTTACTTGAATTATGAGATCACTGGAGACTTCTGAGGATACTGACCTGTTTCATGTTACACATTAATCAGTCACAGACTCACAAGTTTTATTTTATACTAAAACTCGATCTAAAAGCAGATGTAAAGAACCTATCGGAACAAAACAAGAGACTCCTATAGTACAATTTTGACCCTATAGTGAATCCCGTATTTTGAACACATAGAGGTCGTTTCTGAATAACCCGTAATTTTTTTGAAAGATTACAAATATAGAGTACTAACCTCACAGCTTCAGTAGTGTAGAAAGTATCAGGCTTAGATCCAAGTTTCATGAACTTCATGGTTTGAAAAATGTAAATTAAGATATTTTTTTAGTAAGGTAATTCATCAAAGTTTTGTTATTTAGTAGAATTGCATGGGCTACAGTTGAACAATTTGATAACCAATGAAAGATTGATTCTTTTTAAATATGAGTAAATATATGAATAACAACACCAATACAAGAAGACATAGCACTTAAGAGAGCACTAGCTTTTTTTTGCTTCTTTTATGCAACAAATCATCCACAAAAGAATACTTTTATATTTGTAACTCCACTAAAATTTAGCGTAGTATTTGTGCATTCATTTCCTGCCATTGTTGAGAAAGAAAACAAAATTTTGGTTAGTTTGTATAACAAAACAACAAAAATTGAGAAATCCCAATAAATTTCCACCCCATAAAACTATAAAAAAAAAAAAAAAAAGTTGAGTACTTTTACCTAATAGCAAGATGCTTAAGGGAAATTTATGAAAGAATATATCTTTATTGGGATGAATGATGATATAAGAATCCAAGAAAAAAGGAGGGATTTTTTTTGAGTGGTGGGTTTTTGTTATTATATTGGTGGTGTGTATATAACTATATATATATATATATATATATATATATATATATATATATATAAATATATAATATTGTTTTATAAGAAGACTTTTAGGGGAGGCCAAAAATTAAATGCTATAGAAAAAAGGTCAAAATGACAATTACCTATAAGATCAAACATCTATGAAAAAAAAATAATGTGATTTTTAAGTCAAATTTCCACACTTGGTTTATTGATTTGGACTTGCACTTGTTTAAACCTTAGCAAATAGTTGTTCAAAACCACCCAAAACTCATCAAAATAGTAACCCACCAAACCCATCCCCACCCCCACCTAAGCCAATTAATCATGGTTATGTTAAATTCACAATTACACAAGTAGCTAGAAGGAATGATTAATTTGAAAGTATTTTACTTTTATTCGGTTACAACTGTCAAATATGATAAAAAAATATTAAAATTGTGATTATCTAGTTCAAAATTAATTTTCGAATTTTAGTGTCTTATCATATATTTCTAGTGCTGAACATGCGACACCGGGGACAAGCGATAAGTTAATTAGTATGTCTTACATTTGACAGTCACAAGTTTATAACCTCTCACAACTTCTACGGAGTATCTCACTTGCCCTCTCATTTACAACTTGTGATAAAACAGTACGTCACAAATGTGAATTTTTGAATCTTAATAGTTTTTTCAATGTTGTGACTGATGTAATTTAATAGTGTTAAAAATCGATAATTTTGGAATTTGTTGTGGTTTATCCAAACTCAAAATTACACTTAAAACAAAAATAGAAAAGAACCATAAAATTTTGTCATTTAATAAAATTTATAAAATTTAAGTAATGGTAGCAAAATGGAAAATAAATAATCTTTATTTTACTGTTTGAGAGCTCCACGCCAGGCAAGAATGACTAAGGCGAAGCCCACGTGCTAATAAGGGACCTACACTCTCATGATTACTGCTCGATTTTACTATAACAGTTGATTTTGCTTCAGACGGACCATTGTGGTCTAAAGCAATAAGACGGGATTTTGTAACCACTTTACAGTTAGATGTAACCACTATTGAAAACAAGTTGATATAAGCTGTGGTTACATTTTATCAAAAAGTGGCAACATAATCCCGTCTTATTTTTCAGACGGAATTAGTCCGTCTGAAATAAGAATTTGTGTTCCTATAATTCCTTTTCACTGTTTAAGATTATTTAGTTGGATGGTCGTACTCCCCCAACTAATTTATAAGTCGGGTTTCTCTTAATTTTTAAAATTAATTTTAGAGGTCCGTTTCTTATTAACGATCGAGGCCATATTCATCTGCTACTACGTATCGAGTCTAAATTTATAAGTCCGGTTTCTCTTAATTTTCAAAATTAATTTTAGAGGTCCGTTTTCTATTAACGATCGATGCCATATTCATCTGCTACTACGTACAGAGCTTAAATTTATGCATAAATATAAAGAAATAATAAAAATATACGGAGTATGAAAATATTGCACTTTATCGTCTCTTGCACTTTAAGCACTGATATAGTTAACTAGTTATAAAAAAATTGTCTAAAACTATAAAGTAATTTACTGATGTGCTATTATAGCTCAGTAAGTGGATTGTACCTCTGAGGTACTACCACATAAAATATAGTTTTTGAGCTTTATAATAAAGTTTTTGAGTATAGTATAGTTTTACTATAAAGATTTTTGAATTTATTAATTTAAAAATTAAGCTCAAATAATTTACAATAACACTAAAAAAAAATCATATATAAGATATAAAATTTAATTTATTAACTTTAAAAAGCTCGAAAAAAATACACAGAAACTCAAAATCATAATACTCTGAGGTAGTACCTCAGATGTATAATTCTTTTTCTCATTATAGCTGGTATCCCTCATAATATGGGTTCAAATACATTGTTATAATTGTTTAATTGATTTACCGTTTATTTATTACTCAAAAAACAATATAAATAAACAAAATATTTAACATAATATAATATAAACGCTCAAAGAGTAACCATTTTACGCAATAATTATTAAATGAAAAATTAGTAAGAGGTCCTAGATTTGATTAAGACCCCTTGAGACTGTCTTACGCAAGACTACTACTTGTTGTATGTTTTGTTGGTTAATATTTGCGTTTTGGCAACTCCAAGGGGCTACGATATAGTTTTGTTGGTCGACTTATGATATACTACAAGTTTACATGCACCACTATTTTGTTGGTTAATAGACATAGACTAGCCTTTTGCTTTTGAAGGCAACATTTAAGCACACTTAAAGTACCAAATTAGGGATAATCACACAATAATGAACTTCTTTTCTATATAGGTAAATTATTTAATGTAATTAGTTTCAAATCTAGACATATAGTCATATAGTAGTAGGGCTCCAATCCAAATGTAACTTAGGCAGGATTATAAAGACAAAACGCTCCATTGCTCTTTCGAATTTTGACACCGTGACATTTTTGTAGGTGGTGGCCTCAAGTTCTCGAACATATTTTCCGAATGGTTAATTAAAGAGAAAAATATAAGAAGTGTTTCAAAAATTTCCAAAAAAATGATAAAAAAAATAAAGTAATGACCTTTGATAAATACATTTTCTGTATTAGTTTATAATACAAGTAATATTTATTAGAAATTTAACGTATTAAAAATAGCAATAGATTATAATTGCATGACCGGAATATAAGAAGGCCAGGGCTATATTGTTCACGTAAGACATAATGAGTTGGGTGAAAGAAACATCGATGATACATAATAAAGAGTGTGACCCTTCAAGGGCGAAGGTGGTGCTATTTAGTGGTGGATATGATCCATGAAACTATCCATATATATGGAAATAGTAATCAATAATCATGATATACAGTCGATCAGTTAGTCTAGTTTTCCTTAAAACTGTCATATATGTTATTATAAGTATAAAACTGTTTAAATTAAATATTATTCTTCATAGAGAAATGAGATAAAAATTATCATTCACTAGACATTTTGAATTTTGTCTGATCTTCTTTGTTTAAACAAGGATATATCATAGCTGATCATAGAATTATAGTATCTGTTATACAATGAAAACTTAGTAAATATACTTCAAATCTTCAAATCCATCAAATATGTTTCTTTTTTCTTATCTGAAATAATTAACCTATTTTGAATTTAAGACGAATATTATCGATAATTTGTGACACTAGGCATACACTACTAACTAGTAACATTGCTACAATTGTATACATGAAGCCATGAAGGTACGTTGAGGATAGATAGATGACGGTGACGTAAATCCACTTAAAAGCTTTGGAATTGTATTTGTACGGGTGGGTGGTCCTTCACTTTGTCACGCATTTGGGTATCCACCCGACATTACTAGGTCCCTTGCCTTTCATTTTTTTCCTCCTTTGGGGCCTCATTACCTTCCCACTAATTTAACCCTTTTGCATTGCCAATTTATTTAAATTTTTTTGTACGGAGTATTATATAATTATTATAAACTTATACTAATATTGTTGCTGAGGTTAAAAACTTACGGTATATGATAGATCCATAATAGAGGAAAGTAATTATATAAGTCACGCATTTATGTGGATTGTGTCTCCTTTATTGACGTAGTGTATATATATGGGCATCCTTGAGTCCGTTTATATGGTTCGTAGAATCCAGGGTCCAAATTAGTTAGGGGTCAAACAATAAGGTCTTGGTTGGTCAAACAATCGGGGCCGGTGGGCCGTGCTTGGCTAGGTGGACGCCGGACTGGACGGGGCAAGGGTCAAGGGGTAGGTTTGGGCTGGTTGCCTGATATATGGGTCGAACCAACTGGCTGCACACGAGCTTGACAGGTCGTGTAAGAAATGGCCCGATAGGAGGGTCAGCCCTGAGGTTTGACGACCAGGCCTAAGTGGTCATAGAGTAACGCCCGGAGCCCGGTCCGACCAATATCTCGGGCCAGGTAAGAAATGGCTCGAGAGGCAGGTCGGCCCTGAGGTTTGATCAGCCCTAGCCCCTAAGTGGCAGTAGAGTAATTATTATGAGTCATGTTTTATATTAACTTTAACTTTATCTTTTAAAAGGACATACAAATTGCAAAATATGAGTCGGAAGAGTTGGTTGAATTTCCTACTTGAATGTACTTCCAACTCAAAATTGAACTGGGGTTATAAAACTAACTAAAGAACATTGTGTGTATAGCTGTGTAAGAAACATAGCTGTGCCCTCAGCCGTATGCTATATATGTTTACGTTTATTACACCGGACAACACTACACAACACAACATAACGTAACGTTTGATTTATTACATTTTATTATCTTACATCGTCTTAAAAAGAGAAAAAACGCAAATTACATATAAACTGTAAGATCGACAACCTTCTTAACCATATTTATATGAAAACTATTAATTTACACTAAACGAAAACCCTAGGAGGAGCATGAGCGGCGGCACCCGGGTTACAATCAACCTCCCGGAGCTCGGTCCTCACACCTTTCCCCTCGCCATTTGCTAATGGATGGATTCCATGCTCGAGTCCTTTCATGTATGCTCTATTCTCCTTTTCCTTATCAAAGTCCATTTTATACTTCGTTTGAACATCTGTAATTCATATAGGGAGTACGATAAATCAATTTTGTTGCACGTATAATATCCAGGAGAATTATATTCACACAATAAGATCTGACCCGACCTGTATGACCGCCTTAGAGCTCAAGGACTAGGAGATTACCGTATAACCACATGTAAAACTTATAGTTGGACGTGCTTAACATAGACCTTTTTAATTTAAGACATCTCGCAAATTTCGTTTCAGACAGGTGAATCCGTCTAAAATTATGACGGATAATACGTGACTATTTTACGATAAAATGTAAATATGTCCCGATAAAAATTTACTACCAGCTTCTTATTATATAATGACAATTTTAGTTATATTTTTAAAAGTAAATGATCACTAATATTTTTAAAATGGAGCCATTTTTCTCTGTCAGTTTATTGTTAGAAAGTGATAATATTAGTTTGTAACATTTTTCTCGTCTTACATTCAAAATACCGTCATAAGGGAGACTTCACTTATGGAGTTATAGTAAAAATAGAGAATGCAATTGACCTTGAGAGAGCGAGTGGTAAAGTTGTCCGTCACGAGTAAGAGCCATCATAATCTGTGGAATACCCAAAGGAAGATTATCACCACGATCAACTTGCCAAAAATGGATGGTCTTCCCATAAGTTTGGGCAACCTTAGCGAGGTCTTGTCGTTGTATAGCACCCGGAATGATGCCGGGAAAAAAGAGTACACCGCTCTTAACCTCGTACTCGTGGGAGTGCCACATTCGCTTCTCCGAGTCTGGTAGCGTCATGAACAAATTCTCCGAGATTATGTACTCTATTCCAATTAGTCGAGCGTCTGCTTCCGGGCTGTCGTAAATCAGGCATTGCCGCATTTCCTCGTTTTGGTGCCCGCAAAAATGGTGCGCCTCTACTTGCCTCGTCATGTCGTGCCCATAGAAGTGGAACCTACAAAATTGTTTTGGATCATGTATGTATACCATAGTTTTCAAAGTTCATATTGCTTTTACAAATTGGTACGGAATATTTGTTATAAAATAGTGTAACTCTAAAAGTGACTGACTTTTAACATAAAATGGTAACTTTTTAAGTGGTAGAAACATATGGAGATCTTCGTTATATTCATTTCGATAAATTATTATATCTTGTATTTTGAACTTTTATTTAGAAGTGAAGAGGATTTTTTTAAAAATTTCGAGGATACAGCATAAAATAGAGTCATGTGGGGTTTTATTTGACTTATCTTAATAAGTACACTAAGAATATCAAAATTTCATAATTTTAATAGTACTCCATGTTGATAAAGATATTAACGACATAAGATGAACATCGACAAATAAAAAAAGAAAATAATAACAATTGACTGGGACAGAGAGACTAATTTAATTTGTGTAAATGAAAACAAAGATCATACGCGCAAAGATGCTGATGGATTTTGTTAACGGGGCCGAATTTCTGGATCGCAGCGGTGGCGGTCTCAAGCATAGATGTGCCGGTCTTGGTGGCTTCGCCGGGGACGGTAGGGTGGCTTGCCATTTTCTGCCCTATTTTTTCAGATCTCCTATTTTTTATTTTCTTGAAATAATGTTTACAAGTAAGAAAGAGTAACACGGAGTAATTTAGGGATCAACAGTTTACGTACACTTGGTTCTTCCACTCTCATGCAGCATCACACGTTATAACATGCTACGTATAACGTGGCCCTTTCTCCATTTTTTTCTCACTTGGGATATAGCCAACTTTGCTTTGGTAATGTTAATGTCATTTGTCTATAGCATACCCAAGGAAAGTAAGACAAATATTTAGAAATTATGTGAACAAAAATATTCGTATAAAATATTTTTGTAAACTATTTATGTTAGGTTATAAATCTGGTTGTATGGTCTTATTTGAACTTATATGCAATATTTTCGAGTATTTAAAACTTTTTTAGCTTATATGCAATCTTTTCGAGCTTTTAACTTGACATGTATATACAATTTTGTCACAAATAAGAACATACAACCAGATGTATTAAAAGCTCGAAAAGATTGATTGTATGGTCTTATTTGTAACAAAATTGTATATACATGTCAAGTTAAAGTACCGTCTTAAAGATCACATAAAAGCAAATAGGGAGAAATCAAAAATAAAAGAAAATATTGTTTTATTATTTGTATAAATGTGTGTTATTATGACATTAGAACTATAGATTTGCAGTCTTTGGTAATTTTACAAACGCATAATATTTAGTAGTTCATGATTAGGGTTAAAATGTGCATTAAGAATCGAAGATTCGTCAAAATTAAAAGCATGGAACTTAATTTATTCTTACTTGAGTATAGCTTTTGACCGAAACTACCAAAATGTATTAAGGTTTCGTTTTATTAAGACAAGATCAAGTTATAAGAATGTGTATGGTCTATGAATGACAACATGCAAGATATGCTGGAGAAGTAGGGATTTAATTGATTCTCATGTTCTCTTAATTCTTAAAACCTATCATTGCATATAATATTTTAGTCAATATTCGATTTTAAATAATATTAGACACATGAGAATATGCTAGGTGTCATATACTCATATGACACTAACTTTTTTTAAGTTTTAATGATACTACATATTTTTTTTATTTAAATTTTGAATATACTACAAAATCTGGGGAAACGGATTATGCATCAGAGTAGTATGATTTTGAGTTTTTGTGCATTTTTTTTGAGCTTTTTAAAGTTTGTAAATTAAATTTTATATCTTATATATGATGTTTTTTTAGTTTTATTGTAATTTTTTTGAGTTTAATGTTTAAATTAATAAACTCAAAAACTTTATAATAAAACTATACTATACTCAAAAACTTTATTGTAAAGCTCAAAAACTATATTTTATGTGGTAGTACATCAGAGGTACAATCCACTTACTGACAAAATCTTAAACTTGAAACCTGAGTTTGAATTTGATTATAGTCTCGCATTTGCTAATTAATTCTAAGGGTTCAAAGCATACCTGATTTTCCTTTTGATTTTGATTGATAAATTAAATAACTTCGTTAATACGTTCTAAAATGATTAACCAATACATACACACTATGTTTTAATTATTTATTTAACTTTTTAAAAATATTTATAGACGATACATATTATAATCAAATGTGAACTAATGATTTCAATAGAGCATTATATTTTATAATTTACTATATACATTAATTAAAACTTTGTTAAAATCAAATAAGAGAAATTCTACATTGTTCGAAAATTCCTACTAAATATTCGAAGAGTCGTGGTCAAAATTATTTCAATTTTGAACAAAAAGATAATTGGATGGAATCATGGAAATAATATAGTTTGATGGATGTTATGTTATGTTTGAGTAAACACCATTCATTACATTATAAGTAGGATGTGAAACTTCCTCTATCAATCAAATCAAATAGTCACTAATGTATAGCGCACTTATATGATTTGTTAAGCAGTTAGCATGCAATGCAAAAGTGATTTAGGATTAAAATTAATCATTAATCATTAATATATTCATCGTTAATACTACAGTTTTTATTCTTAATAGAAAAACAAGATGATTAATTTTTTATTTAATGAACATTCCATGTTTACGCAAAATTTGCATATCTTTTTCTCATGATGATGGCCTAAAAAGCTTGAAAATTACACTTTGGAGATTATACACTTGACGCGTGGTTAGTGCAAATTAATCTACTCGGTAGTAATCATTGGTAAAGCACTTGATTAAACTTCATAACGACTTGAATTACTCTCTCCGTGTCAGTCAATAGTTTAACAAAACTCATTGTAAATATTAACAAAACTAGTGTAAATATTTGTTATGGGCGGTAAAATCAATTAATATACGATGTATTAATTATGGAGTATATGAGAGAAACTCATTGTATCTTAGATCAATTAGTATATGTATATATACGTGTGTTATTTCTTAGTAGATCGAATTATGGGATAGGAAGTCAGCTGATTGTAGATGGAGGTATCGTCAGATTCAGAATAACTTTCTTACAAGACCGATAATTACCTTAACTTTACCTTACTATCGCGTAAAACTTGCTATTTGGTGAGTATTTTTTAGTAAAAAAATTTGTCAAAATGTAAATAATTTTTTTTATTTTCATGGTATCGGGTTAGCCGGTTAATTACTCCTTGACGGATCCACCAAAAGGTACACCTAGATCACCTAATAAGTAACTAAAATAATTCACTTTGGGAGCACCTAGTTAGGACCAAAAAAAAAGTAAAAGAAAGTTGAGGCATACCAAATTATATCATTGTAGTAAGTCAAACTCAGAGAGTTGAAAAATAAAAAGCTTAAAGATTACAGTTTTCTCATTTTATCGAAATTAGTAAAATGATGCATGAACAATCGCAAAGATAAAGATATTCAATTATCACAAATTCTCGTTTAAGACGAAGATATCCGTCTTAAGTTTAAGACGGGTAGCATATTCTCTCACAAAATACCCATCAAAAGTGAGTGGAGAAGCACATGGGGGATGCCAACCTTGTCCCCTCTACCCATTTCCTCTCACTAAATACCCGTCACAAAATCCGACCCATCACAAGCAAGACTTACTATTCAATTATTATATGTCATGATATATATTGATAATAGATGGAACACTAAACTTGCTTTTGTGGTTGTCAAAGATTCGAGTAGGGTATTGTCTATTGCACGATGCATGGGTTAGGCAACATGAATGTGACACTACGTAATTTATTTATGTTCTTCTCTTTATTTTGCCGGAGCCATGCATAAGAACTTAATACACGGGCAATGTAGAGGTGGCCAGGTGGGTGATGAGTGGTCGTAATCGTGTCGAGATATTTTGACCGACTTTTTACATTATCAAAATTGTCTTTTTAAAAGGAACAGTGATGAAAAATCGTATGGAATTGTCGTTTATCTTATACGAAGTAATACATCAGCAATTTAGAGGTTAGTACCAACTAGTTCTAATTCTGAATAAAAAGGGTTGTCAAATTTATTTGAAAACACTGTGAAACTCTCAAAAATATACGCTGATTAAACTTTTATATGCCGACTTTTCTCTAAGAAAAAAAGTGGGAAATTATTTTATAATGCCATGCCTACTAATATATATACAGGATTTGTATGATGATGATTGTTTGCTTATGATTGGAGATTAAATGATTAATAGGAAACTTGACTAAATAATTAGCCAGCTTTTCAGTTGAAGACAGATGACTAAAGGGTTAAATGCTTTGACTTACAGTTCATAAAAAAATTATTTTTATATATGTAATTACTTTAAGTTTGTTTTCGTGTAATTAATTGTGAAGTTATAATTAAACATAATCGAGTACAAGAAATGCACTACCATGCCTTAGTTCGATCACATTGAAATGTTATTCTATAATGCGGATATCATCATGACCTCTTTATACCAGTTTTAGGAAGTGCTATAATTTACACCATAATATTTGTTTTATATATAAAGAAAATGGGTCGTATAGCCGTCTACTTTATTTTGCTATTGCTCTTTTTTGGCCACAAGATAAGATTATCTAAAAAGTGCTTTTATAAATGTATTTAGATAAATTATCGGTATTTTCGGGGTATTACGTTACCGTATATTCCAACGAGCTGAAAATGCTTTCGATGAGTAAAAAACATAATCCAATTAATATAAAACAGTGCATTACCGTTGGTTAAGCTCAAATGCCTATACAAAGCACACCAAATGAAAATACAAAGCACATAATCCAATTAATATATAAGTGCGACAATTCAAGTCTAAAAACATGTTCATACAAATTAGATGTTTCTGTCTTTAATAAAATGTACTCCGTTTCTCCTTAATCCTGTGTATTTTATAAAAGCTTTCATAAAATACTCGTTAATACATCATCATTTGTTTTTTTTCTTTTTCACAAAATATGTATTGACATTCTTAATACATTTCAGAGCGTTGGAGTAAATAAAAAATATCGGATCGGGTGCGACATATCAATTAAAAGGGTCCCTCTATTTTATCCATATTCGGACCACAACTTAAATGTTTTTTGTCAGTAATTGCAACACAATTTCCCACAATAAATGACTTATTTATTTTCATAACGGGATGACTTTGCCGGCCTTTGATAACACTCTTCATGACTTGTTTTTTTCGTTAGTCCGTGAGATGAGCTAAGATTGTCCATATAATACCTTATAAATTATTTGTAAATTTTATTATTTGTAGGAAAGCAAAAGCTGGCGTAGGGCCCAATTACTCCAATAGTCGTAAGTTGTTTCCAAAAAAGAACCCAAAGAGCATTCTGGTATATTCGTAATAAACTTAAAACGAGTTAAATATTATCCATTAAATTAGATAAGACAAGTTAAAAGAGTCATAAATGTCTTGTTATTATCTATCCATGTGAGTAATATTTAATACGTACTTACGTCATAAGTTTATTACACATATGTCCATCACAAATGAGAATTTGTGTTCAAAAAGTACTTCAACGTTCAATTTGCTTCAATTATTGACAATCTAATACTAAACAGAATCAGAATTTTACTCTATAACATTAGGGAGACATACAAATATAATAAATTAAAAATAGAAAAAGTGTCAAAAAATTTAACTAATTTCATTTTGTTTAGTTGTTCAGCGGGAACGGCCGTCTTTGCTCCAACACTGCTTATAATTATTTTTATTTAATGATACACTAATGAAAGTTGAAGATTCGTAATCGGGTTATAGTAATTTAAAGTAAAAATGGTATTGGAAAGTTTACAAGTTATATAACAGGTACGTATGATTAAAATGGGTTATTTAGTGTTATACAATTTATGATCATGTTCTCACAAAAATTTAATTTATAATAATGAATACATATCTGTAGATATATCGGATTTCATAATAAAATATCAGATCATGAAAATAAGATTGAATATTTAAAAAAGATAGTAACTATCATAAAAGACTTTGAATTTTCAACTATACGGCTTAAAAACTGTTTTTTTTTTATGTAAATTAAATTATGACAATTCCAATTTGCCAAAAAAAAAAATATCTCAAATCTAATCATGATATACCAAGTAATTGGGGCCTCTATGCACAAAAGATTTGGCAAATCAAAAGGATGTGGGCCGATTGTAAGGTACTAACCCAACATCAACGTGCACAAACGTGTACACCAACAAACTATGGGCCACTTTCAATGAAGTACACGTGCCATCGTTCTTGGGCCTGGGCCATGTGGGCTTAATATTATTGTCATTACTTATTTTTTAGGCCTACCGTTTATGATTTTGTCATTAGATGGATAATGACGTTTCGGGCTTGTTTTATGTGTGTAATGTATACAATTGGGCTTTACGGATGTCGACTAACTTAGTTAATAAAATAATCGAAGGTGTTACTCAATGATTAGTATGATTAGTACATGGTAAATGGGTTAATCAGATCGGGTTCAGGCTAATTTTGTATTTAACAGAATACGTGTCGGGTTTGGACGAGGCAGGTCAATTCCGATTTGGGTTATTATCAAGATAAATAGGGAAAACGATCAGCTTTCAACAATAAACATACCGGTCGAGATTGGAGTTATATAGGGTTGGCTTAGTTCAGATGCGGGTCACGTTCGTCCCATTCATTTATTTGCTTTTATTTTAAATGTAAGAGGTATTTTAATCAAAGTCAAACAAATGATTGAACCGAATGGAGTATTAAGCAGGTGAGCACTTTGAATTTAGTAATGGAGCGTATGTTGCGTTGTTTTACTGTTTGAACCGATGATCTCAGCTTATGACACTTGCTAATTTATCAATGTAGAATTACTCTCACATGTGGGACTATTATGTTTCTTTACACTCCCCCCTCATATCATATCTTGAATTCTTGATATGATATGCTTCTACTTTTCATATATGATTGTAGTCCAAACTCCAAATGCAATGTGAGCTGAAGAATAAGCCCATTCACAGGTATATACCATCAATCACACTGAATGGGGTATAATCACCGGGGGCTTCAAGTATTAATATTGACAAGTCCGACGTATTTCGACATAAATTGAGATAATTACGCGAACAAGATTGGATCTTGTAAACTGGGACACTAATACCATCTAATTCTTCATCAATCCTTGTAATCTTAAAACATATCTTTCCCAAAGGTACCCTCAGTTTGAGCAGAATCATTAACCACCTGCAAAACAGGGGAACCCGTGCAGCCGAGTTCCTGCATATTCGCTAATGCGATGGACACTGGTGCACCCTCTAAAACTACGCCATTTATTCCTCCCAAGTTACTCATCTTGAACACTGGTAAAGCGCCTACATACCACGGTGTTGTCGAGGAATTGTGGGCCCATTTTGAGATGGCAGCTCTCATTTATCTTCTCCAAACCTAAACCCACCTTTATAGAATTGCTGATCGCCATTGTGTATAATTGGGTTGATTTTACAGGGTTTCCGTTGTGGTCGAGTACCGCCTCAACCACCTCACCGAGGACATTAGGGCACAAAAGCAACACCGTTGCTGTTGTTGTTGCAAATACTAGTACCAAAAACTTATTCATTTTTATTTTATTTTTTTAGCGTCAAAAGATTGTATGTGTTTCCATTACAATATACTCGATCGTATATTGTTTTAAGGACAACTGCATGAATAATAATTGAATTCAATTAACATGGTTACGATCTTCTTCCATGTATGCTTTTCTTACAAATTAAACGTAAACAACACTAATTAACCTGCATTATTGTCAACTTATGGTTATGGATCACCACCTTCATTACCATATCTCATTGAAATTTGAAATTATGCCGAGTTTATTTTCAATGATGCAAACCACGCCCTAACAATCTACGAGTGGCTATTTGATTAGTAAAAGTAACAATAAGAACCTTGTGAGTAATGAAAGTAAATTAGCAACCACCAAAGTAACGAAATTACTATTATTAAATTATAGTTACACAAGTTTGAATACACGAGTTCTCAATCTCCTAGCATATTGTCCATTTTTTCATATATTTCACCCATGAGAGGACCTTTATCATCAGCAAACTTCAACACATGGTAAAGAGGTTCCAAAATTTTGAGAACACTTTCAACATCGTCCCAAAAGCTATCGTCTTTTATATACTCAGTTATTTCAGTACCCAATTTTCGCAAAATCTTTGAAAACTAGATTCATTGTATGAACAATACATGGGGACCAAAATATATGTTTATGCACTTGTCGATTTCTTTACCCGCTAAGACATAGTTACCCGCATTATCAGTTATATATAACTTGAACAACATTGAATGGACCTACTAACCATGAGAGACAATGTACACCCCTTGCGTCCCCCATAGCCATAAGAGCAAGTTCTTTCTCAACACTTTGTTTCAATTCATCTAGCAGTCGCGTTCTTGACCTTGCGTCCCCCATAGCCATAAGAGCAAGTTCTTTCTCAACACTTTGTTTCAATTCATCTAGCAGTCGCGTTCTTGACCTTTCGACGGAGTTTTGTATCCCCGGGGAGCACGCCGTATGGCATTTACCATATCAACAAAGTGCGGACTACGCATAGCAATGTATGCAATGCCATTTGCACAAAAGAAACGCATTATGCTTGATCAACAGTACAACATCCCTCTCTACTAAGCCGAATGCATTTTCAAGCGGGTTTATCGCAATTAGATACCGAATGTTACTAAGCCGAATGCATTTTCAACTGTATAACTCCAGTTTTTTCTGCATCTTGAACATCCCATTTCACTTCGTTAAACTGTCCAGATTTTTCTGCCTCTGGAACAACACTACTATATATAGATAATAGACTTATAGAGTAACATTAGCTTTAGGGATCGAAATCCTCTAAGCGACATACTCAACTATTATAATACTTCCTCCCTTCAACTACACTCTATCCCTTTCACTTTTGCACATTATTCTTGAGTCGTTATCTAATTGCAATTTTCTCTCAATATATAAGTGATTCGTCGTTATAAGTGAAAATATATTAATACATTCAAGTTGTTGTTTATTTCACGATAACAATAAACAAAAATCAAATATAATCATGTACTCCCTCCATTCCAATCCAAATACTCACTTGCTTTTGGGTGGTCTTCGAGAAAAGGCTTTGACCGCGTTTTTCTTTCTTGATATATTTTCGTGACAAAACCAAATATATTACTTCCGTCTTTCAAAGTTCTTTATATTCCGATCTATAAACGGTCAAAGTTTTAAAAGTTTGACCTCTAAAAAACAAGTGGATAGTTTGGATTGGATTGGAGGGAGTATCAAATAATAACGTCTTTTATTAGTTACAACCCGTGCATTTTTTGTACGGGTTTAAAACTAATTCTTACTTAAAAGACAAATTTCTTAAAATCTCCTCTCTAAAAAAAAAATTCAAAAAATAAAAGTGGGATGAAAGAAATACTTGTCTTCATGAATAACCTTCCCCAAAAAATGGTATTTCTGAGATACGATGAAAACTCTAAGATAGTACGTCCCATATTTATACTCCGTAAATTGTTTAAAGAAAGAGTTCCATACTTTCATATAAACTTCCTTGATTTATCCAACTAACGTTGATTATTAATTCATGTATGAGTTTTAGTCGGCCTAAGAATATTCTTGTAGCTGATGTAGCATATACTCGATCATCATCAACGACAAAAGAGACGTGATACCATAGTAACTTTAGACAAGTTAATTCTGAACTTAATTTTGTTGAATTGAACTAATTTATACAAAAATTGATATAAATTGAATAAATTTTTTTAAGTTGAATAAAACTGAACTGAAATTGGAAATAAACTTAACCTAGCTTAACTTAAATTAACTTAATTTATATAAGCTGAATTGAACTTAAAAAGAGTAAGGCCCTGTTCTTTTCCGCTTAATTTTAAGTCGTTTTAATTAAGCTCAGCTCTATTCAATACAATTTAGTTTAGCCTTAACCAGTTATGTTCAACTTATCTTTTCACAAAATTAAGTCTTATTTCAACATCATTCACTTCAACGTCCATTAAAAAATGAAGTCGACTCAAGTAACGTCCATTAAAAAAGGTATGACCAACGTGGGTGACGATAATTGGTGATTTAATTTAACGTTTAAGCAACTTTCATGATTCTTTTAGTGGAATATTACGACTTTGTTGAGTTTACTTTCGAACTATTTTTTTCCGTTTTTTTTGTGTAATGGACACCTACGTAACATGTGGCTCATTTTCCTTTGATGCCATGCATTTCATGAACTCCACAACTTTTCACTTCCACACGTTTTACTACTTATTATTAACTTAAGTTGCTTGATTGCTTGAATAATGTTAATCGCACTAGAAAGAATATAAAAAGGAAAACAACTTTTTGGTAAAGGGTATAATTCTTCAAATTTCTAGCGATAATTAATTGAATTTTATAACGGTTTCTCTAACACGTGTTATTAGGGTACACATATATAAGCTAAAGATTTACATGAATATCACTATATTTGGTAAAAATGGCTGATATATTTTTGTGATTCTTTCTATTAACTTGGACCACACATAAAAAAAACCGATTTTATTAATATCATAAAGTGTATGTACAATTTCCACATACCATTTGATTTTTAATTTGTCATAGTGAGTATGTGTACGTGTGCTTGTAGCTTAATTGTCCATCGAAAAGGAGTGAATGTGATATTTGGATGATAGTTGTAGAGGTAGTATGCTTGTACCGGATATATTCTTTGAATTTTTGAGAGGGTCTTAGAAATTTCGATTTTCCTTGAATGTTTTAGTTTGAATTTCTTACTTGACGGAGACGAGTTCGAGTTTCTTGGATGGTGCTACAAATTTGGTGTACTTGTTGACTGATTGCGATGCTTGCAATTTGCATTTGAGGGTTTGTAAACGTTTTATGTCTTTTTTTTTTCTGAATTTTGTACTTCACTAGAAGAAAACAACATTCAGGCGACTGATATTGGCGATTAATTTCAGTCGCTAAAATGAATTTGGCGACTGAAATCAGTCGCCAAGACCCAGTCGCAGTCATTAGTCGCCAAAAAAAATTCGGGCGACTACTTTCAGTCGCCAAATTTGGCGACTGAAAAAAACGTCGCCAATTTGGGGAAATGGCGACTGAAATCAGTCGCTCAAATTGGCGACTGAAAGATTAAGTAATCGCCAATTTGGCGACTGAAATCAGTCGCCATTTTGGCGACTACCATAGTATCAGTCGCCAATTTGGCGACTGATTTCAGTCGCCAAGCAGTCGCAAATGGATTTTCACTTTGCAAAAATACAGGGGTTTTGGCGACTGAAAATAGTCGCCAAATGAACATTTCAGTCGCCAAAATACCTGTGATATTGCATGAAAATTTCTGTTTTCATCCTACCATACCATACCATCATACCATACCTGCAAGTATACAAGAAAACACAAAGATTTCACACATTTACAACAACACGATGTGAAACCAACATCCTCATATAGATAAAAAAAATTGTTTCAAGTTTACAAATTTTCTTAAACGGAATTGTTTCAACCATAAATTGTTTCAAGTAACAAGTTTCTAAACTATATCAGAAGCCAAGGTTTATATTGGATTCGGCCTGGAATCCACCACTTCCATTGCCTTCATCATAATCCCGCCGATAGGGAGGGGGACCTTGGTTGCAATTCTCAAACCTGCTTTCCCAAGCCTTGAATTTCTCTTTCATTATCCTTAATTCTTCATCCCTTTCCGCGTTTTTTCTTTTTTCCTCGTCAAGTGCGGCTTGGAGTCTTCCCACGACTGTCGGCTCGTAGGTTTGGTTTGAGGTGGACGACATTCTTCCCCTTGGAGTTTCGTAAAATACGTTCTTTGCCGACCCAATCCCGTAGACGTTCCCCTTCTTGAAACCCTTTACCAAGTCGAACCAAATCTCGTTATCGGGTTTCTCGGGATGCCTAAGTTTCTCGGCGGAAAATGCTTCCTACAAAATATAAACATTGTTATTAAAAATAGCTACAATATTGGTTAAACATTCAAAAAATTGAACTTATTGTAAAAATACAAAAATGCTTGAAACTTACATATAATTCCTTATCTTTTGGTTTGATCCAATATCTTCTATTGTCTTCGAGCCGGGAATGGGTGTCAAGGAAGAGCTCCGGAGCTGTGGGCGTGTTAGCTTTTTTCTTCTTACCCTTCTAAAAGAAAAAATTAAAGACTTGTATAAGAAAATTTTAATAATAAAAAGAATTTAAGTTATAATTTTCAAATGGAGGAAAAAGTGGAAATTATAACTTACACCCAAAACTAGGCTAAGGAAAGATCGAGATCCTGCGTGATGCGACGGCTCAGCCGCTCCATCTTTCTTTCCTCCTTTTTTATTTTTGGATGCTTGGGCCGACCTAGCCTGAAACTCCTCAGTTTCACGATACTTAAGCATATCTTCATATGCACCACCTACAAGTTAAATAAGTATTATAAAATATGATAAAATGTGTAAAAATATAACTATATATATACAAATAACAAAAACAATTAAATACCTCTCATATGATCCGGCTCCTTCTTCCTCTTGACAACCTTATACATGTTGTCCCTTAACCGTCTAGTGCACGTCTCATTGTACCTTTGACGTACAATATACTCTATTCCGGCCGGCCAGTCAAATATTTTCTACAATTTAAAAGGTAAGTATTAGTAAAATAAATTATTAATTAAAAACTATAATAATATAAGAAAATATAAACAAAAATAATATACCCTAAAATTATTGAACCACTCCTCTTTTTGTGCAGAGGTAGCCTTGGTCCAACAAGTAGGAGCAACTCCCGGCATCTTCATCTTTGTACTCTGAGTACAACCGCGTACAACCTTTTGAGACGAAAACCTGAAAAATAAATTATGGAATAGTATGTATTATTTATGGTAAATAATAATGTAATATAATTATAAAATAATAAATTAAAGACATTGATGGTTGTCGTACCAAAACCCCGCGGGATCAAGTATCATCTTCCCTTCCGGCGTGAACTGGATCGTATCCGATTTCTGATCCGAGGACTCATCGTCATTGGTCGATTCCTCGACCACTACCGGACTCTGCTGATCAATAATCTCCATCTCCTCCTCGTCGACTGAAGAAGTACTACGACATCTGTTTGAACCGCCGCCACGTTGTCTACCTCGACCTCCTGCCATCTATAAGTACACAAATATTCAAATTGTTAGAAACGGTTAATAACATAAAAAACAAACATAAGCTGTTAATAACATAAAAAAACATCAAATAACATAAAAAACTTAATTAAAATATATATGATCATTATTGAAAATATTAGACTCAAATGCATCAACTACCATATCTCTATATGGGTTCTCATTTTGTGGGATTTGAGATTGTTCGGGAAGTGAAAAATATGATTCTCCATGAGAAATCCAATTGTAGTAGTTTGGACAAAACCCGTTTGTATAAAGATGTTCTTGAACCTCAATGTCATGTAGATATCTCATGTTTTTGCATTTAATACAAGGACACCTAAGTTTCTTTGCTACTAAATCATACTCGTCTTGTTGTCTAGCAAATTCAATAAACTCGGCAACCCCCTTTATAAATCTAGCGGTAGGACGTCTTTTCTTATCAAGTCTATCTTCGTACATCCATGTACGTTCCAACCTCTTCATTTTAATCTAAACATTAACCCACACAACAATAATTACAACAATATTGATTATCAATTATTACTACCTCTAGGAACATATCTATTATCAATAATAAACCAAACAATAATATTGTCAACATGGATACTAACTATACTAAAATTAACATATCACTAATTAAACTACTATCATTCTAATTAATAACATTATCAACATGGATACTAAACAACTATCAAACTAATATTATCAACATGGATATTTGTTATTAACAATATACTAACATAATACATGCACACTTTAATTATAAAATCCTAACATTCTACTCCCTCCATCACAATTATTTATTCGTCTTTTGATTAAAACAACCATAAAAAATAATTTAAAGGGCAAACAAATGAATAAGACGGAGGGAGTACTAACTTTCTACCATCAATAATACTCCCATTTATACTAATTTAGTCAATCAACAATCCTAACATCATCAAAAACACCAATACATTGTCAATTACAACCTCGATTAACATAATGTTAACAATTTCACAAAACCCCCAATTTATATAAACCCTAACCATCAACCTACACAAACCCTAACTAACTAACCATTAGAACTTTGTAAGCATCACAAATTATACATAAACATCATAATACTAATTAAAATCATAAAATAAACAAACAAACAAGCTAAGGAATTAGATTTAGGAGAGCAAAAGACGCACCTAATTAAGGAAAAGTGACGGAAATAGAATAAGAGTCGGAGTTTGTTGGTGAGGACGGTGGTGATATCGGTGGAGCTAGTGTCGGAGTGGTGGTCGGAGAGGTGGTTAAGGGAATGGAGTAGTGGTGGCGATTATGTAAAGGAAATGGGGATTTTCGGGTGTTTGAAGAAATTGGTAAAGTAAGAGTGACGGATGAGGTTTGCGTTTTCTGGAATAATACACAAATTGGCGACTGATCTGGCAGTCGCCAAAATGGCGACTGAAATCAGTCGCCAAATGGCTTATCAGTCGCCCGAGTTTTTTTAATTAAAATCTGAGGGTTGTTTCAGTCGCCATATTGGCGACTGATTTCAGTCGCCTTATTCTATTTTCAGTCGCTAAATTGACGACTACTTCTATCAGTCGCCTTATAACAGTCGCCTGAAACAAGATTTCTTGTAGTGCTTGATGATCATTTCTTATTACTTTCGATGGGGAAGCCAAAATTTGAACTTAACTAACTATGACGAGCATGTAATGTTATAAGGGAAATTCAAAAAAAAGTTTAGAAATTGTAGCTGAATGCCTGAACTCCATCACTATTCTTGGAATAAATAAAATGAACTCTATATTGTAATTACAAAGTGGAGATTTATTCTTAACTTTGAACACGCATACCCATTTGTGTGCTTATTTCTGAGCTTGACCAAGTTTATTTTCTTTTGGATCCGAGTAACTCATTTTCTAATTCGAATTGACTTATATATCATCCAATCGAGATAAAATAATTATGTTAAGCTAGATTTGGAATTACTAACTTAAAATAATTAATTTAATTTATGTATTTGTACCTATATTTATATGTTAATATAATCAGACTACAACAATTTAGACGATATCATAAGTTTATTAAGAATTTGTGTTAATAGGATAGCAAAAGGGCATGCAAAACCATTTTATCAACGTTATACATGATTTTCAATTATATTACTCCGTATATCATACCCCCATTCGTAAATTAGTTGATCTATGTAAGTCGTGCTTCAAATGATCTTTTCAATATAGTAGTTGATTATTAAAAAGTTAATGTTGTCTAGCAACTTCGAACAACAATTAAACAAACACTTAATTTCTCTCAGTTTTATCCTTTATTATGTTATAAACAGATTGAATGCTAGTTCATATTGTTAAAATTCGAACAAGGCTTTTGTCATTCTCAAAGTATTCTACTTTTTCTTCATACCTATCTAACTATTTATCTCTTTTACATTTAAGACAAATATATCCGTCTTACGTAACAATCTGTGTCGAACAAATTATATAGGAGATTAGGAGTATAATTATCAAAGCACCACATAGGCAACTTCTAACATGGCGACACGCCGACACGTATATTATGTAATTAAGTACATAGATTAATTAATCTATCTTATTCATATACTAAGTTTAACAACAGATTCCGTTTAATATAAGTCTATCATATGATTCGAGGATTAGTGTATATTATATATATATGCAATCTTATCACATGGTGCAACGAAACACCCTAGAATTATCAATTAGCTAATTGACAAAACTTTAATCAACGATGATTTTTGGATTGTTATGCTTGGTAGTACATGTTTTCTTCTCATTGGTACAGAGTAATTATTAGATTCTCGCCTATTTAGAAAGCGAACGTATTACTGAGAGTACAGTTAGTTTAAGTGATAAGAGCTCCTTTATAAACCGTGATGTTGAAGGTTTAATTCTTAATTGCGATATAGTGCACTCTTTTAAAAAAAGGTGAGACAATTACTTACAATCACACAAGTACACAACGATGGTAAGTATTAAAGTATATGATAATTGATCGTAAGTTTTACGAAGCCTTTTTCACAAAATTTAGACATTAGTTAGACTAACAAATGTATAATATAAAATCGCATTACTATAACCGCATAATAAGAATTCTTATATAATGTATTACCACTATTCAACAATAATAACTTTTTTTTTAATTATAAAACTACATAATTTTGTGGATTATATGAGTTAGATTTGTTCACATATAAAATGATTGTACAATAAATGGTTATAACTTATAAGACCACAATAAATACTTTCAAGTATTAAATAAAATGTATAGTATTAAATAAAATAGAAGGAGTATAATTTAAGCACGATTATATCTGAGCAAATAAAACCGTCAAAACTCATAACATGTGAGTATTGCTATTGATTCAATTAATTACGTTAGCAACTAACAAGTGATTACATAAAATAATTTATATTTTCATGCCACCTTATACCAAAATGGGTGTAAAAAAGACGCAAAGACAAAGTAACGAGTGAAAACGCAAGATAACTTCGGCCAGTCTCATTTAAGATGGATCGATTTGTCTTATGCTTAATTAAGATGAGTCAAGCTCCGTCACAAAGAGCTAGTGGAGGATTCAATTGCCCTCCACTTGCTCTTTATAAAAGTGACTTGCCCTATTTTAAGTTTAAAACGGGTCGACTCGTCTTAAACGAGAATTTGCAAAATAACTTATTTTTGATTCTTAACATGGGAGTCATTTTCAACAAGCATTGACTTTAGAGTGAGTGTTAAGTAGTGCAAGTGTACAAATGTACAATCATGATTATATCAAATCAAAGGATAAAAGGTACAAACTTCACTAAAAATGGCTTGACTTACTAAGTTGACTCGAAATTGAGAGGCACCCATGAACCCGACTTGAGTCAATGGGCCATGAAACCGGGTGCAGTAATAGAAGTTATTAAACAAAAAAAATATAATGGAAATTAGAGTTCATAAACTTAGATTGGTAATTACAAATGGTAGTTAATGATGTCATTGCCCAAACATTAGCCCCTCAATATAATTTTACAATAGCTATAAAATTATAATAATGTCGAGTTGTTACGGCATTCTAGTTTATAAATATGTAATTATACATGCCCTTTTAAATTTGAATTTTATTTTAATTTGAAAAGGACATGTTATTATACACGCCCTTTTGATTTCGATTGCATAGGTGGTGGTGGTTGGTATTAGGGGAGAGTGTTGTTGTGTTGGGGTTTATATGACTTGTCAGGCTTTTGTTGAGAATTTCAGTAGGACGTGTTAGATCCGCATATGGATTAGATCTGTGGTTATCGAAGAAGAGAGGGTGTCCACTTTTACAAGTCAAATGAGTTTTCATTCCAAAAACAATTGACATTGAGTGAAGTAACTCCTTAATTTATAAACTAGACAGCTCTCAATGTGGAGGACCTACATGTGATATATTCATAGAATGTGGGGAAAAGATAACGAGGGTTGTTCTTGTCTTTTGACTTGTTTCCTTACGAAGTGTGAAAAATGAAATTGGAAGGAAGAAAAGAATGGGAGGAAGTATGAGTTATTAATGAAGTTGGTAAGATTGCCACCAATCAAATTATGTTATAAAGAAGAAAGTCATTTTCTTGTTAATTATGCATTTTGTGGAGATGACATAATTTTAACCGGGAGTGCACGACTAAGATTAATTGTAAATAACAAGTACATATTCTAACAATTATTCCAACATATAAATAACAAAAAAGGAAAGTAATTAGAAAAATGCACAATATTCAATTGAACTGACCCGAGCATGACCAAAATCTAAATTGACTCGACACTATATAACTCGACCCAAATATTTATTACTACATAAATACATACTAATTATTATCCATAAAAACTTAACTTGAACCGAATGACCCGACCTATATTGACCTGATGTGTCCCAACTTGAACCCGACTCGAAACGGTTCACTTGTTTGCCGGACCAATACCAAACACCTAGGTTTCTAACTCATGGTGCTCCATGTTGAGTTAAAAACTTATAAAAATACAACTCACCAAAAAAAAACGATAATAAATCCAACAAAAAAAACGGCTATATCTTCCAAAAAAAAGCTGTGTTTATTAGTCTTTCCAAATTTCCAACTTCATTCCATAATCAGAAAATTAAGACTCTCTCTATATCCTATATCCAAAATTATTATCATCTATCCTTAATTTTTATTAATCATAATCATTAATAATTCACCATAATTATTCTCATAATAAATTATTTCCATAACCCCTTTTATTTGCACCAAAAAAACGTCTATTTTTCTTAATTCACCCACAATTTTTTTCTGTTTTTTTATCAAAAAAAAGTGAATTTTTAGGGTTTTAAATTAATTTAATTACTTGGGTGATTGATTTTGTGGGCTGAAATTGATATTTTGGTTGTAAAGTTTGAATCTTTATCCCTAATAATGTCGACAAAATTAGGGACTGCTAAAGATTTGGCTGAGAAAATGTTGTTAATGGCTGAACAAGGTGGTCATTATTGTTCTAAAAAAACTGATATTATTTGTAAAGATTGCTGTTGTCAGGTAATTTTTCAATCTATAATTTTTTGTTAATTAATCAATTAATTTAATTTTGTGATCTGGGGTTTTAATTGTGTTTCAATTTTGTAGAGATTGAAATTTTAATGGTTTAATGTTTTTTATGGATTAATTGATTGATTATGTTTGTTGGTGTAAAGTTTGAATTTTCTGCTGAAATTCTGTGTATTTGGATTGGCATTGTTGATTAATACAATTAATACTTGGATTATTATTTGGATCTAGTAAAGTTATGGTTTTTCTGTATGAAATTTCATGAATGATTCATTTATTCGTGTTAAAGAGTAATTATTGTGTGAGACGGTTTTTTTACTAGTAATGAATGAGTAATCTTTTCAAACAAATGGACCGTCTCGCAGTGTGAAACCGTCTTATAATTTGTTATATTGAGTAATTCTTATTGTAGGATTGTTACATGCCACCAAATTTGATGTTGATCTAGCATGATCATGTCTTTAGGTGAACTTTTAATGTTCATGATAAAATTGGTGTATTAATTGGGTTTATGTAAATGATTATGCATTAAATTATGTTGTGTCAAACTGTCAATGTTGCTTCTTTAGGGTGGTTTTTGACTTAGTAACTCATGGATTATGGTGTGTTTTATGTCTAGCAGTCGAGCAAATCGAGAATTTCGAGATTATGTTGTGTTCTAAGAGGGTTGGATTTGAGGATTTGCTTGTTTGTTTTCTTGATTATTCCAATGTGCACCCTTGGTGTCTATTTACACGGGCAAAAGATTACCTACTTTCTTCGGCCGTTGTGGGAAAAGCCGCCTAAACCATTTCATGTAATCCCACACTATTACAACGAAAATGTGACTATGGAGAATCTTTGCAAACTTCATGGTTGGAAAGTTCGTGACTACCCAAGACGAGTTTTTGATGCTGTTCTTTTCAGCAATGAGGTCGATATACTTACTTTAAGATGGCAAGAATTGTACCCGTACATTACGCAATTCGTCCTACTTGAGTCTAACTCCACATTCTCGGGGTTGTCTAAGTCTTTGGAATTCGCTGCCAATCGAGACAAGTTTAAGTTTGTTGACCCCCGTTTGACCTATGGAACTATTGGAGGTCGGTTTAAGAAGGGGGAAAACCCGTTTGTTGAGGAGGCTTATCAGCGTGTTGCATTAGACCAACTTCTAAGGATCGCAGGTATATCAGATGATGACCTGTTGATAATGTCAGATGTTGACGAAATTCCGAGTAGGCACACCATCAATCTCTTGAGATGGTGTGATGATATTCCCGATGTTCTTCATCTTCAACTTAAGAACTACCTATACTCTTTCGAGTTTCTTGTCGATAACAATAGTTGGAGAGCTTCAATCCACAAGTACCAAACGGGAAAAACGCGGTACGCCCATTATAGGCAGACTGATGATCTCTTGGCTGATGCCGGATGGCACTGTAGCTTTTGTTTCCGTCGTATCAGCGAGTTTATATTCAAGATGAAAGCTTATAGCCATAATGATCGAGTAAGATTCTCTCATTTCCTTAACCCTAAGAGAATCCAGAGAGTAATCTGCAAAGGGGCCGACTTATTCGATATGCTACCTGAGGAATACACATTCAAGGACATAATCGGAAAGATGGGTCCTGTCCCACATTCCTACTCTGCAGTTCATTTACCGTCATATTTATTGGATAATGCCGATGCTTACAAATTTCTATTACCCGGAAAGTGCTTAAGAGAAGGTGAATGACATTTGAAGCGGTGCGGTGTGGTGTTTGTTCTCAGCGATCATTTCCGTGTTTTTTTGGAGGAATCACATGGTCAACTGGAGTATTTTTGGGGAACCTTGTACATATTTCTAATCCCCAATTTTGCTTGGAAAGCGGTACATACCCAATCCCCCAGAAAGGAGCTTTGTTGTTCGATCATGAATTCAAGAGCTTGGTACGACATGCCTAATCTCATTATACTCTTTTAGATTCAGAATACTCGGAATTTTTTTTTTTAATGCGATAGGATTGTTTTGCTTGCTGTGGTTTTAGATTAATATGTTCGTATATATTCTTTCTCCTCCTCTTCCTGATATTGTTACATGGATTGTTTAGTTCTTTCCGATCAATTAGTTTATTGAATGATTTGAATCTATTTGTCTTCCTGTATCGTTCAAGTTTCATATAATTGTGCACTATTTCTATAAGATTCAACCACTTCCAACCTACATGTCCAGGTTGGTTTATGCTTGGTAGATTTTAGGTTTGATTTTCTGGTTAGGGACAACTGTGAAATAGAACCCGATACTTCCTTTAGGCTTTAAGAGTATGCTTTTGGATGCCATACAGTAGTATTTCTCAATCAGTTGTCTTTATGAAAAGTAAAGATTAAAGCTTTTTATATACAAAATTAGACGGTGTAAGCCAAGAGGAGGTAGGTGTAAGCCAATGAGACGGGAGGTTGCGCATTTGCACCCTTTCGAGTTTGATGCACATTTTCCAACTTCTTCAAGTTGGATGGTTTGAGTTACTCTTCTCGTTCAGAGCAACCGTCTCATTGTGGAAAGATGGGCGACGCCTTGGTGTGGGACCTTGTTGTGCTAGGTATAATTGTTATGTTTGGCTAAGATGTGCTGTCCACATCTCATTACTTAACAATAGCAAATTAGTTACTTGCCTGTGTAGGCTGTGTTAGGCTTATGGTTGGACGGTTTGCCGACTTCTTATAATTCGAAGAAATATCTTGGAAGACTTAGTAAGCCCTTGGTTTCCAATCTCACCTTGTTTTTAATTGTGTGGATGTCAATCTTTTACTTTACAGTGGAAAGTACTCGTAAACATTAATTACTCGAATTCCAAATTTTATTTGTCGATAATAATGCTAGATGTTAAAGCCATTGACTGGTGGTATATAATTCATCTATTTTGGAACTTATTACCATTATATTTTGTAATCTTGTCGATGTTAGCTAAGCTAGATGCTAAAGTCATTGACCGGTGGGTACATTCAGTAGGGACTAAATGCCCAGTAGGGTCTATTTAGTCGCAAAGGCGAATATCATGATGACGGGGTTTGAGCCGAGATCATGTATCACTCCTCATATTGCTCATAGTCATGCCTATCCCAGCTAACTAAATTGACATTTGCATCATTAAGTTAGTTAAAACAGTGCACAATTATGATGTAATGAGGAAGTCCAAGTGGGGCTAATGATTGTGGTTGGTTTAGTAACATCCCATGTTAGTTTGTTCTGTCCTTATATTATTAAGTCATGTGATCCATTCTTGGCAGTGTTGGCCTATTGCTTACCTTATTATTCCAATCGCATTACTTTTTTTTTGTTGACGGTGACGGGATTAGCCACGGTTGTCGATGGTGGACACCGGACACCCCGATTTACACCCAAGAAAAATTCTACTCCCTTCCTTCAAATCCACTTTTCTCATTACTCGTTTGGATACTATTTACGGGTGAAGAGAATCTTCAAAATATATTCATGTGTGACTTCGTCTTTAGGAGTACATTATATTAATATCCTATAATTTTTTTTCCTAAATATATAACGAAAGATAGAAAACGCGTATCTGCAAACGTGAATAAGCAAAGGGGAAGTGTGTATTTAGATGGAAGTATTGCTTTTTAGTTTTTAGTATACGGAGTATTTATTTTTACTCCCCTTTTTACACAATGCAAGTTTCTGTATTTATTTTGACTTCAAGTAAATATGACTGATTGTCAATCTGATAAATTCATGTAGATTCGTTAAGCAAGTCGACCTCAAATAACGAAAATTTTTAAATGGGTAGAGTTAAAGAATATCAAGTTCAACTTGTCTCGTTAAACAAGCTGAATTCATACGACATATACTTATCAAGTAAGTCGAGCCTCGGATCAAACATGAAAAATTACCGCCTCTGGATCGGGTCAACCTACCATTTTGGGTCGAGTCGGCTGGGTTTTGGTCGTTATCGGGTCGGGTTATTTTGGGTCAATTAACATATCGGGTATGGGTCGGGGGCCCTGGTTACTTCATCGCAAATCTTCAAGTTTTGACCATTAAATTTAATTTTTGACTATTAATAAGGTTAGTTACTTCATTATTAAGTTAAACGCATCAAATCAAAACACTAAATCACTTTTATTTAGATCAATATTAAGCTTAATAATTGTAAGGTCATCAATTTAATCGGGTCAATGTTGGATTGGGTCTGGTTCGGGTTCAGGTCACTAATTATCGGGTCGGTTTCGGTCCGCAAATTTCTCGAGTTTATCGGGTTGGGCCAGACTTGCAAGCTCTACTAATAACCCGACACGACTTGTCACCCGTTGATAAGCTGTTCCGAAATGACCCGACACGAACTGCAACCAACCCAAACCCTTCACTTACCCGACACAACTCTTACCCGGTATAATCGGACCGTCTTTGACTTGACCAGTAACCAACCTGAGTGGCATGATTGCCACCAGAAGGAAAATGACGAGTAAACTGCGTTCTCTAATTCTGTAGCCCAATTACCATAAGATGTTTGGGCCGCACAATTTATCCCTCCGTTCTTTAAGAGTTTTCGATTGGACGGTTGTGATCGGCCTAAATATTCGAAATAAGTATACGGAGTAGAGTGGGACTAAAATAAGTATACCCAAATCGCAAAATAAAAATTATAAAATACGCTTTTATTTATTTTATCCAATAAACAAATGTTACAATCATGCAGTGGCGGTGTCAAGATTTCAACTTAAGAGGGCGGAATTTTTTAAATGGGGTGAATGACTCATAACATAAAATGCACCCAAAAAAATTTCAAAAAATCTAACTAATTCATTTGAAAATTTCACCCGCCAAGAGAGCGAGCACCCCGGCTAACCCCCCTAACTCCACCATTGCAATCACATGAAAGTGTGTAACACATGTGAATAATTGCAAAATACTCATTATTTATTTCGCTTGCCCATCTAACTCCACCACTGCAATCACGTGTAAGTGTGTAACACATGTGAATAATTGCAAAATCCTCATTATTTATTTTGTACATTTACGTCATTTCTTCTAGAGTAACACTTTTTCGAATTTACTATCACATCGTCCTAAAAAAAGGAGAATGAGAATCTACTTATGGTTATACTAAATTACTACTCCGTTATTAAATACTTGGTGATGCAACATATTTCTTGTCCAATAACTTTAGGAGAAATTGATAATATCGTAACACTTTTTGTTTGTGCGATATAATAATGACTCAGGATAACGAAATTGGCATCTGATTTGAAATAATGATATTTTGGAGACCTTGAGACCACTTTTCAGACCTTGTCTGTATTAGAGGAAACAAGTAGTAATCTCCGTTTTTACGTTGTTTAAAGAGGGATACTAACATCCCATTTTTATTTATAGACGTAATGGGTCTATAAATACCTTTAGGGAAAAAATATTTTTGGATTCCGAATATTGCTGAAAACCGCTGATTTTGAAGGTTATTATCCACGGTTTTTGTGACAATTTGGACTTGAAATAAAATATCTTTAAATTCGAACTGTAATATCTCTAAGACATATAATAATGACTAAGGATAACGAAATTGACATCTCACATGAAATAAAGATAATTTCGAGATCTTAAGACAACTTTTTAGACCTTGTCTGTATTAGAGGAAACAAGTAGTAATCTCCGTCTTTACGTTGTTTAAAGAGGGATACTAACATCCAATTGCTATTTATAGACGTAACGGATATGTAAATACCTTTAGGGAAAAAATATTTTTAGATTCCGAATATCGCTGAAAACCGCTGATTTTAAAGGTTATTTATCCACTGTTTTCGGGACAACTAGGCCTTGAAAGAAAATGTCTCTAAATTCGCACAGTAATATCTCTAAGACATATAATCATGACTCGGGATAACGAAATTGACATCTGATTTGAAATAAAGATATTTTGGAGATCTTAAGACCACTTTTCAGACCTTGTTTGTATCAGAGAAACAAGTTGAAATCTCCCGTTTTACGTTATTTAAAGAGTGATACTAAAACCAATTGCTATTTATAGACGTAACAGGTCTATAAATAGCTTTTGGGAAAAAAATAATTTTTGTTTCCGAATATCGCTGAAAACTGCTGATTTTTAAGGTTATTATCCACGATTTTCGGAACAACTGGGTCATGAAATAAAATGTCTGTAAAATTCGCACTGTAATATCTCTAAGTCATATAATAATGACTCAGGAGAACGAAATTTGCATCTGATTTGAAATAAAGATTGTTTGGAGACCTTAGAACCACTTTTCAGACATTGTGTGTATTAGAAAAAACAAGTAGTATTCTCCGTTTTTACGTAGTTTAAAGAGGGATACTAACATCTAATGCTATTTATATACGTAACGGGTCTATAAATACCTTTAGGGAAAAAATATTTTTTGATTCTGAATGTTGCTGAAAACCGCTGATTTTAAAGGTTATTATCCACGGTTTTTGGGACAACTGAGCCTTGAAATAAAATGTCTTTAAACTCGAACTGTAATATCTCTAAGACATATAATAATGACTCAGGATAACGAAATTGGCATCTCACTTGAAATAAAGATAATTTGGAGACCTTAAGACCATTTTTTAGACGTTGTCTATATTAGAGGAAACAAGTTGTAATCTCCGTTTTTACGTTGTTTAAAGAGAGATACTAACATCCAATTGTTATTTATAGACGTAATGGGTCTATAAATACTTTTTATGGAAAAAATATTTTTGGATTCTGAATATCGCTGTAAACCCAACCGCAGATTTTAAAGGTTATTATCCACGGTTTTTAGGACAACTGGACCTTGATATGAAACGTCTCTAAATTCGAACTGTAATATCTCTAATACATATAATAATGACTCAGGATAACGAAATTGGCATCTGATTGAAATACTGATATTTTGGAGACCTTGAGACCACTTTTCAGATCTTGTCTGTATTAGAGAAAACAAGTAGTAATCTCCGTTTTTACGTTGTTTAAAGAGAGATACTAATATCCAATTGCTATTTATAGACGTAACGAGTCTATAAATACCTTTAGGGAAAAAATATTTTTGGATTCCAAATATTGCTGTAAACCGCTGATTTTGAAGGTTATTATCCACGGGTTTTGGTACAACTGGGCCTTGAAATAAAATGTCTTTAAATTCGAACTTTAATATTTCTAAGACATATAATAATGACTCAGGATAATGAAATTGGCATCTCACTTGAAATAAAGATAATTTGGAGACATTAAGATCACTTTTTAGACCTTGTCTGTATTAGAGGAAACAAGTAGTAATCCCCTTCTTTACGTTGTTTAAAGAGAGATACTGACATTCTATTGCTATTTATAGACGTAACGGGTCTATAAATACCTTTAGGAAAAAAATATATTTAGATTCCGAATATCGCTGAAAACCGCTGATTTAAAGGTTATTATCCAAGGTTTTCGGGACAACTGCGTCTTGAAATAAAATGTCTCTAAATTCGCACTGTAATATCTCTAAGACATATAATAATGACTCAGGATAACGAAATTGACATCTGATTTGAAATAAAGATACTTTGGAGACCTTAAGACCACTTTTCAGACCTTGTTTGTATCATAGGAAACAAGTAGTAATCTCCGGTTTTACGTTGATAAAAGAGTGATACTAAAAACCAATTGCTAATTATAGACGTAACAGATCTATAAATAGCTTTTGGGAAAAAAATATTTTTTGTTTCTGAATATCGCTGAAAACTGCTGATTTTTAAGGTTATTATCCACGATTTTCGGGACAACTGGGCCTTGAAATAAAATGTCTGTAAAATTCGCACTGTGATATCTCTAAGACATATAATAATGACTCAGGAGAACAAAATTTGCATCTGATTTGAAATAAAGATTATTTGGAGACCTTAGAACCACTTTTCATACATTTTGTGTATTAGAGGAAACAAGTAGTATTCTCCGTTTTTACGTTGTTTAAAGAGGGATACTAGCATCCAATGCTATTTATATACGTAATGAGTCTATAAATACCTTTAGGGAAAAAATATGTTTGGATTCCGAATATTGCTGAAAACCGCTAATTTTAAAGGTTATTATCCACGGTTTTTGGGACAACTGGGCTTTGAAATAAAATGTCTTTAAATTCGAACTGTAATCTCTCTAAGACATATAATAATGATTCAGGATAACGAAATTGGCATCTCACTTGAAATAAAGATAATTTGGATACCTTAACTCCTTAAGACCACTTTTTAGACCTTGTCTGTATTAGAAGAAAGAAGTAGTAATATCCGTCTTTACGTTGTTTAAAGAGAGATACTGACATCTAATTGCTATTTATAGACGTAAGGGGTCTATAAATACTTCTTATGGAAAAAATATTTTTGGATTCCGAATATCGCTGAAAACCGCTGATTTTAAAGGTTATTATCCACGGTTTTCGGGACAACTGGACCTTGATATAAAATGTCTCTAAATTCAAACTGTAATATCTCTAATACATATAATAATGACTCAGGATAACGAAATCGACATCTGATTTGAAATAATGATATTTTGAAAACCTTGAGACCACTGATAAGGGTAAAGTCGCGTCACCTTAATCAAAGTAAACCTAAATCACTACTAACTAATAGTCAGCGGTAAGTATGGTATTGAATCCACAGGGAGGCGGTAGTTTTCTAATCTGTTAAACTAGGTTTGTCTCTAAAGTAACAATTTCGGGGTTTTGAGATTTAGTTTCTAGTCTAAAAGCAATCAATAACAATAACTAATAATAGTAATAACAACTAATAATAAGCAATAACAACTAATAATAAAAGGTTGAAAACAATAAGATTAAAAGTCTAGGGTCTCAGGTTCACTAGGATTATTGTTCAGGGGTAAGGATGTAGTCAACTATCATGCAATAAAGTTATCTAAGGTTACAAGATCGGTCGATTCAATTATGCCCTTTAGATCTACAATTTAACATGTGATCGCTATCATTAAACGAGTTCTATTCAATTATCGTAGCATATCTTAGTCTTAACCCGGTCGGTGTTAATCCTAATTCGCGAGACTAGTTAATTAATCCTGGCCAGTAATCAAACAACTAGAATTAAAACGATAATCAAACGATAACCATGCAATTGCAATTCAATTAATTAATCTACCCCTTCTAACAATCCTAGATCCTCTTTCAACCCTAGAAAAGAATTTAGCTACTCATAACGATATAAACAACAACAATAATAATTAAAGTAAACATGACTAACAATAATGAAAGGAATAACAAAGAATAATTAAAGAACTAGAAAATAATTAAATTGAATAACGAAGAAAGCTTGAAGAATAGCGATTACAAGTTGAACTAAAGACAATCGTCTTTGAATAAAATCCAGAGGCAAGGAAAGCTAAATTAAATTAGGTTTTCTAATATTAAAGCATAAAAAGCATAAAAGACGAACTTTCTTTTTATAATCCAAAAATCTAATTAATTAGGTTAAAGTTTAGGAAAATATGAAAAGCCGCCGAAATATTAGGTTGCTCGATCGAGCAAAGTGATTCTGCTCGATCGAGCATGACCACAATACGACTCGATCGAGCAAGGCTCTTCTGCTCGGTCGAGCAGCCCTTCAAAATGGCTCGTTTATTCACATTTCTTCATTTCTTCTCTTTTCTTTCTCGATTTCCGTGCCTAACTTTCTACGATCCACCTCCGCCATGCTCCATATCAACTCAAAAAGCTCCAAATGCATCCAATCTGCATTAAAACATAACAGAAGCGGCAGAAACGATTTTCTAGCTAAAATAGCATATAAACAAGCAAGGAAAGACGGTAAATCGAGTTATATGTGACTAAGGGAACCATAAAATATGTGTATAAATAATGATCATCAACCACTTTTCAGACCTTGTCTGTATTAGAATAAACAAGAAGTAATCTCAGTTTTACGTTGTTTAAAAAGGGATACTAACATCCAATTGCTATTTATAGACGTAACGGGTCTATAAACACCTTTAGGGAAAAAATATTTTTGGATTCCGAATATTGCTGAAAATCGCTGATTTTGAAGGTTATTATCCACGGTTTTTGGGACAACTGTGCCTTGAAATAAAATGTCTTTAAATTCAACTGTAATATCTCTAAGACATATAATAATGCCTCAGGATAACGAAATTGGCAGCTCACTTAAAATAAAGATAATTTGGAGACATTAAGACAAATTTTTAGACCTTGTCTGTATTAGAGTAAACAAGTAGTAATCTCCTTCTTTACGTTGTTTAAAGAGAGATACTAATATCCAATTGCTATTTATAGATGTAACGGGTCTATAAATATCTTTAGGGAAAAAATATTTTTGGATTCCGAATATTGCTGAAAAACTTTGATTTTAAAGGTTATTATCCACAGTTTTTGGGAAAACTGGGCCTTGAAATAAAATGTCTTTAAATTCGAACTGTAATATCTCTAAGACATATAATAATGACTCACGATAACGAAAATGACATCTCACTTGCAATAAAGATAATTAGGAGACCATAAAAAAACTTTTTAGACCTTGTCTGTATTAGAGGAAACAAATATTAATCTCCGTCTTTACGTTGTTTAAAGAGAGATACTGACATCCAATTGCTATTTATAGACGTAACGGGTCTATAAATACCTTTAGGAAAAAAATATTTTTTGATTCCGAATATTGCTGAAAACTGCTGATTTTGAAGGTTATTATCTACGGTTTTTGGGACAACTGGGCCTTGAAATAAAATGTCCTTAAATTCGAACTGTAATAACTTTAAGATATATAATAATGACTCAGGATAACGAAATTGGCATCTCACTTGAAATAAAGATAATTAGGAGACCTTAAGAACACTTTTTAGACCTTGTCTGTATTAGAGGAAACAAGTAGTAATCTTCGTCTTTACGTTGTTTAAAGAGAGATAATGACATCCAATTGCTATTTATAGACGTAACGGGTCTATAAATACCTTTAGGCAAAAAATAATTTAGATTCCGAATATCGCTGAAAACCGCTGATTTAAAGGTTATTATCCACGGTTTTCGGGACAACTGGGCCTTGAGATAAAATGTCTCTAAATTCGAACTGTAATATCTCTAAGACATATAATAATGACTCGGAATAACGAAATTGAGATCTGATTTGAAATAAAGATATTTTGGAGACCTTAAGACCACTTTTCAGACCTTGTTTGTATTAGAGGAAACAAGTAGTAATCTTCGGTTTTACGTTGTTTAAAGAGAGATACTAACATCCAATTGTTATTTATAGACGTAACAGGTCTATAAATAGCTTTAGGGAAAAAATATTTTTTGTTTCTGAATATCGCTGAAAACTGCTTCTTTTTAAGGTTATTATCCACGATTTTCGGGACAACTGGGTCTCGAAATAAAATGTCTGTAAAATTCGCACTGTAATATCTTTAAGACATATAATAATGACTCAGGATAACGATATTGACATCTGATTTGAAATATAGATTGTTTGGAGACCTTAAAACTAGACCTGGCAAACGGGTCAACCGGGTCGGGTTCGGGTCGGGCCAGTTCGGGTCGGGTCAGTTCGGGTCTTTCGTTGATTTCGGATTAATTCGGGTCGGGTCGGGTCATTTCGGGTTTCGGGTTAGTTGTCGGGTCCGTTTTGGGTCAACCGGGTCGGGTTATTTCGTGTCGGGTCATTTTCGGGTCAAAGAATAAGAGACAAAAGGTCATTTTGAGTCTTTTCGGTTCAATTAAAGTTATGTTTTATCGGGTCATTTTCGGGTTGTGTGGTTTTGGATCGGGTTATTTTCGGGTCGGGTCAGTTACGGGTCAAGAAAGATCGGATCATGTTCGGGTCGGGTCGGGTCTAATCGGGTTTCGGGTCACATTCAGGTGTTGTAGTTCGGGTCAATTTCGGGTCACGGGTCGGGTCATTCGGGTCGGGTTAATCGGGTCGGGTTGCTTTTGCCAGGTCTACTTAAAACCACTTTTCAGACATTGTATGTATTAGAGGAAACAAGTAGTATTCTCCGTTTTTACGTTGTTTAAAGACGGATACTAAGATCCAATGCTATTTATATACGTAACGGGTCTAGAAATACCTTTAGGGAAAAAATATTTTTGGATTCCGAATATTGATGAAAACCGCTTATTTTAAAGGTTTTATCCACGGTTTTTGGGACATCTGGGCCTTGAAATAAAATGTCTTTAAATTCGAACTGTAATATCTCTAAGACATAGAATAATGACTCAGGATAACAAAATTGGCATCTCACTTGAAATAAAGATATAACTTTAAGACCACTTTTTAGACCTTGTCTGTATTAGAGGAAACAAGTAGTGATCTCCGTTTTTACGTTGTTTGAATAGGGATACTATCATCCAATTGCTATTTATAGACGTAACGGGTCTATAAATACTTTTTATGGAAAAAATATTTTTGGATTCCGAATATCGCTGAAAACCGCTGATTTTAAAGGTTATTATCTACGGTTTTCGGAACAACTGGACCTTGATATAAAATGTCTCTAAATTCGAACTGTAATATCTCTAATACATATGATAATGACTCATAATAACGAAATTGGCATCTGATTTGAAATAATGATATTTTGAAGATCTTGAGACAACTTTTCAGACCTTGTCTGTATTTGAGAAAACAAGTACTAATCTCCGTTTTTAAGTTGTTTAAAGAGGGATACTAACATCCAATTAGTAATTTATAGACGTAACAGGTCTATTAATACCTTTAGGAAAAAAATATTTTTTGATTCCGAATATTGCTGAAAACTGCTGATTTTGAAGGTTATTATCCACGATTTTTGACACAACTGGGCCTTAAAATAAAATGTCTATAAACTCGAACTGTAATAACTCTAAGACATATAATAATGACTCAGGATAACGAAATTGGCATCTCACTTGAAATAAAGATAATTAGGAGACCTTAAGACCACTTTTTAGACCTTGTCTGTATTAAAGAAAACAAGTAGTAATCTCTGTCTTTACGTTGTTTAAAGAGAGATACTGACATCCAATTGCTATTTATAGATGTAACGGGTCTATAAATACCTTTAGGGAAAAAATAATTTAGATTCCGAATATCGCTGAAAACCGCTGATTTAACCGCTGATTTAAAGGTAATTATCCACGGTTTTCAGGATAACTGGGCCTTGAGATAAAATGTCTCTAAATTCGTACTGTAATATCTCTAAGACATATATAATGACTCAGGATAACGAAATATACATCTGATTTGAAATAAAGACATTTTGGAGACCTTAAGACCATTTTTCAGACCTTGTTTGTATCAGAGGAAACAAACATTAATCTCCGGTTTTACGTTGTTTAAAGAGAGATACTAACATCCAATTGATATTTATAGACGTAACAGGTCTATAAATAGCTTTTGGGAAAAATATTTTTTGTTTCCGAATATCGCTGAAAACTGCTGATTTTTAAGGTTATTATCCACGATTTTCGGGACAACTGGGCCTTGAAATAAAATGTCTGTAAAAATTGCACTGTAATATCTCTAAGACATATATTAATGACTTAGGAGAACGAAATTTTTATCTGATTTGAAATAAAGATTGTTAGGAGACCTTAGAACCACTTTTCAGACATTGTGTGTATTAGAGTAAACAAGTAGTATTCTCCGTTTTTACGTTGTTTAAAGACGGATACTAACATCCAATGGTATTTATATACGTAACGGGTCTATAAATACCTTGAGGGAAAAAATATTTTTGGATTCCGAATATTGCTGAAAACCGCTGATTTTAAAGATTATTATTCACGGTTTTTTAGACAAGTGGGCCTTGAAATAAAATGTCTTTAAATTCGAACTGTAATATCTCTAAGACATATAATAATGACTCAGGATAACAAAATTGGCATCTCACTTGAAATAAAGATAATTAGAAGACTTTAAGACCACTTTTTAGACCTTGTCTGTGTTAGAGAAAAAAAGTAGTGATCTCCGTTTTTACGTTGTTTAAAGAGGGATACTAACATCCAATTGCTATTTATAAACGTAACGGGTCTATAAATAATTTTTATGTAAAAAATATTTTTGGATTCCGAATATCGCTGAAAACCGCTGATTTTAAAGGTTATTATCCACGGTTTTCGAGACAACTGGACCTTGATATAAAATGTCTCTAAATTCGAACTGTAATATCTCTAATACATATGATAATTACTCAGGATAACGAAATTGGCATCTTATTTGAAATAATGATATTTTGAAGATCTTGAGATAACTTTTCAGACCTTGTCTGTATTTGAGGAAACAAGTAGTAATCTCCGTTTTTAAGTTGTTTAAAGAGGGATACTAACATCCAATTTCTATTTATAGACGTAACGGGTCCATAAATACCTTTAGGGAAAAAATATTTTTGGATTCCGAATATTACTGAAAACCGCCAATTTTGAAGGTTATTATTATCCATGATTTTTGGGGCAACTGATCCTTGACATAAAATGTCTTTAAATTCGAACTGTAATATCTCTATTACATATATTAATGAATCAGGATAACGAAATTGGCATCTGATTTGAAATAATGATATTTTGGAGATCTTGAGACCACTTTTCAGACCTTGTCTGTATTCTAGGAAACAAGTAGTAATCTCCGTCTTTACGTTGTTTATAGAGAGATACTAACATCCAATTAGTAACTTATAGACGTAACAGGTCTATAAATACCTTTAGAAAAAATATTTTTTGATTCCTAATATTGCTGAAAACTGCTGATTTTGAAGGTTATTATCCACGGTTTTTGGGACAACTGGGCCTTGAAATAAAATGTCCTTAAATTCGAACTGTAATAACTTTAAGACATATAATAATGACTCAGGATAACGAAATTGGCATATCACTTAAAATAAAGATAATTAGGAGACCTTAAGACCACTTTTTATACCTTGTCTGTATTAGAGGAAACAAGTAGTAATCTCTGTCTTTACGTTGTTTAAGGAGAGATACTGACATCCAATTGTTATTTATAGACGTAACGGGTCTATAAATACCTTTAGGGAAAAAATAATTTAGATTCCGAATATTGCTGATTTAAAGGTTATTATCCACGGTTTTCGGGACAACTGGGCCTTGTGATAAAATGTCTCTAAATCCGCACTGTAATATCTCTAAGACATATAATAATGACTCGGGTTAACGAAATTGACATCTGATTTGAAATAAAGATATTTTGGAGAACTTAAGAACATTTCTCAGACCTTGTTTGTATCAGAGGAAACAAGTATTAATCTCTGGTTTTACGTTGTTTAAAAAGAGATACTAACATACAATTGCTATTTATAGACGTAACAGGTCTATAAATAGCTTTAGGGAAAAATTTATTTTTTGTTTCCGAATATCCCTAAAATTTGCTAATTTTTAAGGTTATTATCCACGATTTTTGGGACAACTGTGTCTTGAAATAAAATGTTTGTAAATTTCGGACTGTAATATCTCTAAGACATATAATAATGACTCAGGATAACGAAATTGGCATCTGATTTGTAATAAAGATTGTTTAAAGATCTTAAAACCACTTTTCAGACATTGTGTGTATTAGATGAAACAAATAGTATTCTCTGTTTTTACGTTGTTTAAAGACGGATACTAACATCCAATGCTATTTATATACGTAACGGGTCTATATATATTTTTTATGGAAAAATTATTTTTGGATTCCGAATATCGCTGAAAACCGTTGATTTTAAAGGTTATTATCCACGGTTTTTGGGACAACTGGACCTTGATATAAAATGTCTCTAAATTCGAGCTGTAATATCTCTAATACATATAATAATGACTCAGGATAACGAAATTGGCATCTGATTTGAAATAATGATATTTTGGAGATCTTAAGACAACTTTTCAAACGTTGTCTGTCTTAGAGGAAACAAGTAGTAATCTTCGTCTTAACGTTGTTTAAAGAGACATACTAACATACAATTAGTAATTTATAGACGTAACGGGTCTATAAATACCTTTAGGAAAAAAGTATTTTTTGATTCCGAATATTGCTGAAAACTGCTGATTTTGAGGTTATTATCCACGGTTTTTGGGACAACTGGGCCTTGAAATAAAATATCCTTAAATTCGAATTGTAATAACTCTAAGACATATAATAATGACTCAGGATAACGAAATTGGCATCTCACTTGAAATAAAGATAATTAGGAGACCTTAAGACCACTTTTTAGACCTTGTCTGTATTAAAAGAAACAAGTAATAATCTCTGTCTTTACGTTGTTTAAAGAAAGATACTGACATCCAATTGTTATTTAAAGACGTAAAAGGTCTATAAATACCTTTACGGAAAAAATAATTTAGATTCCGAATATCGCTGAAAACCGCTGATTTAAAGGTTATTATCCACGGTTTTCGGGACAACTGGGCCTTGAGATAAAAATATAAAATGTGTCTAAATTCGCACTGTAATATCTCTAAGACATATAATAATGACTCGGGATAACGAAATTGACATCTGATTTGAAATAAAGATATTTTAGAGAACTTAAGACCACTTTTCAGACCTTGTTTGTATCAGAGAAAACAAGTAGTAATCTACGGTTTTACGTTGTTTAAAGAGAGATACTAACATCCAATTGCTATTTATAGACGTAATAGGTCTATAAATAGCTTTAGGGAAAAAAATATTTTTTGTTTCCGAATATCGCTGAAAACTGCTGATTTTTAGGTTATTATCCACGATTTTCGGGACAACTGGGTCTTTAAATAAAATGTCTGTAAAATTCGCACTGTAATATCTCTAAGACATATAATATTGACTCAGAATAACGAAATTGACATCTGATTTGAAATAAAGATTGTTTTTAGACCTTAAAACCACTTTTCAAACATTGTGTGTATTAGAGGAAACAAGTAGTATTCACCGTTTTTACGTTGTTTAAAGACGGATACTAACATCCAATGCTATTTATATACGTAACGGGTCTATAAATACTTTTTTTGTAAAAAATATTTTTGGATTCCGAATATCGCTGAAAACCGCTGATTTTAAAGGTTATTATCCACGGTTTTCGGGACAACTGGACCTTGATATAAAATGTCTCTAAATTGGAACTGTAATATCTCTAATACATATAATAATGACTCAGGATAACGAAATTGGCATCTGATTTGAAATAATGATATTTTGGAGATCTTGAGACCACTTTTCAGACATTGTCTGTAATAGAGGAAAAAAGTAGTAATATCCAACTTTACGTTGTTTAAAGAGAGATACTAACATCCAATTACTAATTTATAGACGTAACGAGTCTATAAATACCTTTAGGAAAAAAATATATTTTGATTCCGAATATTGCTGAAAACTGTTGATTTTGAAGGTTATTATCCACGGTTTTTGGGACAATTGGGCATTGAAATAAAATATTTTTAAATTCGAACTGTAACAACTCTAAGACATATAACAATGACTCGGGATAACGAAATTGACATCTCACTTGAAATAAAGATAATTAGGAGACCTTAAGACCACTTTTTAGACCTTGTCTGTATTAGAGGAAACAAGTAATAATCTCTGTCTTTACGTTGTTTAAAGAGAGATACTGACATCCAATTGCTATTTAAAGACGTAACAGGTCTATAAATACCTTTAGGGAAAAAATAATTTAGATTCCGAATATCGCTGAAAACCGCTGATTTAAAGGTTATTATCCACGATTTTCTGGACAACTCGACCTTGAGATAAAATGTTTCTAAATTCGCACTGTAATATCTCTAAGACATATAATAATGACTCAGGATAACGAAATTGACATCTGATTTGAAATAAAGATATTTTGGAGAACTTAAGACCACTTTTCAGACCTTTTTGTATCAGAGGAAACAAGTAGTAATCTCCGGTTTTTCGTTGTTTAAAGAGAGATACTAACATCCAATTGATATTTATAGACGTAACAGGTCTATAAATGGCTTTAGGGAAAAAATATTTTTTGTTTCCGAATATCGCTGAAAACTGCTGATTTTTAAGGTTACTATCCACGATTTTCGGGACAACTGGGTCTTGAAATAATATGTCTGTAAAATTCGCACTGTAATATCTCTAAGACATATAATAATGATTCAGGATAACGATATTGCATCTGATTTGAAATAAAAATTCTTTAGAGACCTTAAAACCACTTTTCAGACATTGTGTGTATTAGAGGAAACAAGTAGTATTCTCCGTTTTTACGTTGTTTAAAAAGGGATACTTACATCCAATGCTATTTATATACGTAACGGGTCTATAAATACCTTGAGGGAAAAAATAATTTTGGATTCCGAATATTACTGAAAACCGCTGATTTTAAAGGTTATTATCCACGGTTTTTGGGACAACTAGGCCTTGAAATAAAATGTACTTAAATTCAAACTGTAATAACTCTAAGACATATAATAATGACTCAGGATAACGAAATCGACATCTCACTTGAAATAAAGATAATTAGGAGACCTTAAGACCACTTTTTTGACCTAGTCTGTATTAGAGGAAACAAGTAGTCATCTCCGTCTTTAAGTTGTTTAAAGAGAGATACTGACATCCAATTGCTATTTATAGACGTAACGGGCCTATAAATACCTTTAGGGAAAAAATATTTTTGATTCCGAATATCGCTGAAAACCGCTGATTTAAAGGTTATTATCCACGGTTTTCAGGACAACTGGTCCTTGAAATAAAATGTCTCTAAATTCGCACTGTAATATCTTTAAGACATATAATAATGACTCGGGATAACGAAATTGACATTTGATTTAAAATAAAGATATTTTGGAGACCTTAAGACCATTTTCAGACCTTGTTTGTATCAGAGGAAACAAGTAGTAATCTCCGGTTTTACGTTGTTTAAAGAGAGATACTAACATCCTAACAGGTCTATAAATAGCTTTTGGGAAAAAAATATTTTTTGTTTCCGAAAATCGCTGAAAACTGCTGATTTTTAAGGTTATTATCCACGATTTTCGGGACAACTGGGCCTTGAAATAAAATGTGACACCCTCAAATTTGCGGAAAGAAAAAAAATTTATTTAAATACATAAAAGATAATACTAAAACATAACGAAGGTGTCATAAAATAAAAGGTCATTACAAAACGGAAATAATATTCTACAAACGAAATATACAAGACGGGAGACATATCTCCCGTATAAATACGGAAATAAAATAGTGTACAATAATATACAAACTATGAACCGATATAGGTCCAAGGTAAATACTTCGCTCGCTAGCTCGTCCATGTATCCCAAATATGCAACACCACCTGTTCGACCGCATTAAATATAAACACGGAAGCCACAGTCAGTGGGGAGTAACTCCGAGTTCTCCCAGCCACGAAATGTCGAGTTTAATGAAACATGAAAAACATAAAAGCAATGTATATAGAAAATACAAAACCTTAACAATATGATATGCTTTTCATGTTATGAAACAGTTAACTAACATATAACCTAGCATATGAAAGCTATCATGTGAAATTCGTAATAAAATATAACTCGAGGTAGGGAAGCTGGTATGCTGGCTCAGCGGTTACCAAGTAACATGGCCCTGATACACTCAAACCCTAATCAACACGTAATCATGTGAATCAGTTAACAATCGGTAATCCAAACTCTATCAATCCTAGCCGGCTTGCATCTCACCTTCTAGAACTCATAGAATCATACAAACATGAAAGACCAATACTTCTACAAACAGGCATAAGTTCTTAGCACAGTCAATAGTCGACTTCTGTAACTCGAGGCTATACCACAAGGTAGGAAAACATCCTAGTCCTAGACTGATCAGACCTAGCGACAACAGCTATTCCATTCCCCGTCCCATGACATAACCGTCTATGAGAAACTCTACTAGGCGACCCCCTAAGCAGAGATGGCTAGGACTTAAGCTGGCTCCAGTCCCAAAACGGATCAGGCAGCCATGCCCCGACTTGGATATAAACCCACCAAGCCGAGACACAAACGCTATCAAGCGACAAACTCCGTATGCTCGTTAAAGATAGTACGGCCTATCAATGTCGTGGTCCAAGCTACTCATTTAGAATGAGCATGGTCAAGACGCCATATACTCATAATTCTCTATGGGTACTTAGTCAACACGACACCAACCATATAATAAAACAGTCACGGGAAAAACATCCTATCATGTGACTAATTTCATATAAATAATAACCAAATATCATATCGCCTCATATCTACTAAGGCTAATTCAATAATAAAATAAAACCTTACTTGAAGACAAATCCCCGACCCTAGTCCCGCGACGGGTCATCAGTCAAATCGGGGCTGACTAGATCTTAGTTTGACCAAACCCGTTGGATCAAACCGGATAGAAACAGAGTCTTTATCACATAGACATTAAACATAAAAATCAACATATTCAATACATGTTATTTTATTAACTTCTAACATGTGAATTATTATAACATACCAGAACCCCGTTTGACTTAACTGATATCCAATTAAACTACGATCTCGTCTTATAATTCTTAACATGTGAGAAATAATAATTTTATGAATAATACTTTTAATTAAATGATTTACTTATTAGAATTTCCCACTTGCTAAATATTACAAAACACGATCAAAATGACGATA